>JASDQU010738311.1:112197-125041 GCA_032191745.1 Picea mariana
CACAATAACCCTGGCACAACATAACCTATCTAGACCCAAGACTCAATAAAATTCAATGCGCTAGGATACATAAATAACTGTCAAGAAGTCGATACCCACACACCCAAGCATCAAGTCGACAGGATGCACGACACTACTACATTGGGCACAAATTATGATGAAATATTATGACGGTTTAAAATTTCATCGTATTTTTTTTTTTTTTTGGACTAAATATATATATATATATTTTTGGGTCCAACTATTGGTCTCTCTGGCGACCAACATTCCAGTTTGGTCGTTTTAACGACGAAAGTTAGTCGCTAGAGAAACCAACCACCAGTTAGTTGCTATAGGGACGAACAATGGCACGTGTGAGAATCAAATGGTCATTTACGACAAATCAATCCTATATATATATCTCAGTTACGACAAATTTTCTATAGTTGCAACAATCATTTTCAACAGTTGAGAAAATCATTCGAGCGTTCTGATGCAATGGTGTTCTGGTTTTTTATGAAATCTTGATTTCAATTCTCTTTCAAGAAGAGAAACATTGAATTGATCAGACTCTACATAGCTGATATTTTGAAGGTCAATATTTAAACAATTTTTGTGTGATTTAGTAATTTGGTGCTATTGAACTATGTTATGGTTTATTTTCACTCCTTAAATCAGATTTTTATGGTTTATTTTAACTCGGAAAGATTTTATGGTTTATCCACTTTTGATAGAGTAAATCAATTACTGATTCAGCTACAATCACTCTAATTAGATTTAATCACTCTAATTTTGTTCTTATATTTCATGGAACTTCTTGAATATCTAAGTATCCTTTCCTTAGTAAATTTACATTTAGGGTTTCCTCCTTGAGTTGGAAAATAACCAACTAGAAGTGAAGAGCAGTGGCTTTTTTGTTGATATTGGGCATCAGTACTCTTGTGTATCCCTAAAGCTACTCTAATTTTTATTAGGGACTTAATATTATATAGTGTGATTTTGGGTGATAATAGATCCACTGCCTCTTATTAATGTTTCATGCTTTTAGGTTTCATGCTTTGTCCCTTATTTTTTCTGAACATGCTGTAAAATTTTCATTACAAATATCTAAATATATACCAAATTATTTGAATATATTTGTATATTGTACTTATAATGTTTCAATGGATTTGTTCTAATAGGTAATTACAATGTCAACTCCAGACGAGAAAAGAGAGCTTGTTATGTTAAAGCGGCACATGGTGATTCATAGTGATGGGAAATATTATTTCCCTTGTTGTGAATGCAGGGGTTTTAATGGAAGAATACTACCTTTAAAAATAGTTGAAAAACATTGTAGGGAGAATGGGCATGTTGAAGGGGGCAATGAATATCGTCCCATGGTAAGTAATTAGTTATTATAGATCTTTAAGGGTATTATACATTAATTGTTTTTTTTTTAATTTATCTTTCAAAATAATATTTGTGATATACTCTAACTGTATTTTATTGCTTCCATTGTTTTTATTAAAGAAAAATCATCCTAAGAATGTCATGTCACCTAGCAGGAGACGTTTTCATAGAGATAATACTGAAGAACAAGTTGAACGTAATCGTGTGGATAATGGTGATCAAATTATTCCTATGGAAAATGATGATATTAATAATACAGTTGATGATGATGGGACAAATAGATTGATCCAAGACATTTATAATGATCCAATGGATGATGATGTCAACATGGAGGAGGACAACTTGCAGGATGATAATGATGACAGTGATGAGGACAATGATGATGAATATATTTTTGATAAACCTATCCTTCAAAATGCCACTGAATCCCTATATGAAGGCACAAAAAAGTGTTCTCTCTGTTGTAATGTTGTTGGTCAACTTGAAAGTATCAAATGGTTTGTCAAACACATGTATGACACAGATCCTAAGGTAAGCAACATAATTTTACAGTTTTATGCAATTTTCAACTTTTATTTTATTTTATTTTCAGCGTCAATTAATGTCTAAATTAAGGATGCAATATTTATAATGATTAATATAATTTTCATTATTGATTTATTTTTTTGTATATTGTTGTTGTAGGTTTATAGGTGAATATTTCTTACCATCACCAAATAAGTTACCTCGCACGTACCGAGAATTATCAGCCATTCTAAAAGAAATTGGAATGGAATATCAAGCTATTGATGCATGCCCCAATGATCACATAATATATTATGGACAATATGCATCTGAATCAAATTGCCCAAAGTGTCAAATCAGTAGATATCAAATTCATCAGTTAACAAAAAAGGTGCCTCACAAGGTTCTTCGTTATATTCCCATAATTCCACACCTGCAACAACTATTTAGATGTTGGAACATAGCACAGTTTATGGATTACCATGCATGGAATAGAAGTGAAGATGATGTTCCTCGAATGCCTGCAGATGGTTCTTTATATAAAAATATCGAAGAAAGATGTCCATTTTTTAAAGAAGAACCTCGTAATGTTAGGATTTCATTGGCAGCTGATGGTGTAAATCCATTTGGTGAGCTCAGGTCTATCTACTCGGTGTGGCCTGTTTTTGTTATAAGCAATAACCTTCCTCCTTGGATGTCAATAAAGAGAGAGCACACAATGTTGGAAATTATTGTTCCAGGTATATTTTTATAACGATATTGTTTTTTTAATGTTTAACATTTCATTTGTCTTGTTCAATGCACAATTTCATATATGTATACAAGGTGTAGTAATTATGAGTATTATTTAACCATTTAGGTAAGTACCAAGTGAAAGATATGAATTTATATATTGATCCTCTTGTCGATGAGTTGTTAAAGTTATGGGATGACATCAATATGTAGGACATCTCTATACCAATAGGTCAAAGAGGATTTCAATTCCATGGGATTCTTACATGGACAATTCATGATGCACCGGGACTAACACATTTTTGTGGTATGTAACACACTATTGCACTTAAATAAGTTAGATGTTGATGATATTATAATGTTTTTTTTTAAATAATTGCTTGTTATATAACTAATGATGCCATTGATGCATATCTTCTAGGTCTGCAAACAAAGGGTAAATTTGCATGTCCATTTTGTGGTCCTAGGATGAGATCTCGTCGTTCAAGAAGTTTAGGAAAGGAAGTGTTTGATGAATATAGGCACTTTCTCCCTAAGAACCATAGGTATCGAAATACCGATAAACATATTTTCAATGGTAAACAGGAGAGTGGGATAAAACCACGAAGAATGACACCATACCTATGGAAGTTGGAATATAACAGATCAAATCATTAATGTAAGTCAATCTTCATCATCGTATGCAATATATTACATTTTTTAATTGCGTTGAATTCTCATGTCTACTGTGTATAATCTAACAATTGTTGTGTTAATTTCATTTATGTAACATATAGTTGGTCATCAAGGCATTGATCTACTTCCACGAGGAATGAAAAGTTTCCCCAAACAATTGAGTAGGTTGCCCTACTATGAGAAACTAGAAATAAATCATTTGTTCGACACAATGCATATCTGGAAGAACGTAACATAAATGTTGTGAGAATCTTAGATGGAAGGCATGACAAAGAAAAAATTTCTAAAATTTGTAGTGACATTCAAGAATCCAATCATGCAATGCTAAATATTATTGATTTAAATAGGACTAATGGAGTCGATCGAAATAACCTCCCATGGTTATTTAAAGAAGATGAAAGCAATGTTGTAAAAGAGCTCATTCGAAAAATTAGATTTCCAACAGGATTTGCTTCAAACATCAAGAATATATTAACAAAGAAAGGTGAATTTGGCAGGTTAAAAACTCATGACTGGAATACCTTCATCAAGGTAATTTCTTTCATATATTTGTTATGTATTGGTAAGAATCGATGTAATGTTTTTAAATTTTGTAAATATATTGTTAATATGAAATAAGAAATTTATTAATGTGCCATTGTTTTGTTACAGTATGTGCTACCTCTATCTTTGCTCGACATCTTTGACAATAGCGTAAAACAAGTTATATATGACCTTGGAAAATACATGAGGTAAATAACGACAGATGAATTACATATTATTATTTATATGTAATAAAAATGTTGTAGAAGTTGTTGATGACATGTGTTTTACTTGTAATATTCATGTATACAATATTGTATTTGTTGAAACATATTTTCTTCTCATAACATTTTTAGGTGGTTTTCATCTAAAGAAATCCATAAGGAAGATATAAAATACTGGAAGAGAGAAATTCCTCGTTTAATGTGTGCAATGCAAAAGTATCTACCTCCAGCATTTTTCAATCTGCAAGAACACTACCTCATACACCAGGTCGAGGAGATTGAATTGTGTGGACCTGTACACACAAGGTCAATGTGGATGGTGGAGAGACACGTGAAGTCATTAAAGGCATTAGTTATACAAAGAGCACGTCCCGAGGGTTCTATGGTAGAGGGGTATATGGTATATCAAACGTTAGTGTATATTAGCGATTATCTTCTTGATTTAGGGAGGAAAATTAATATGCATTGCATTTGGGGTGTCAATAACGTCAAAATATTTGAAGTGGAGGTCTTGGTCGGGAATGGTAAAATGAGGAAAGTGAAAGGTATTATATTATTTGATTTTAATCTATATTGTATTTCTTCAATTTATATTATACCTCCAATTATTATTATTCATTATTCTTACTAATTTATATTTTTTTCATTGTAGCTGGTCGAGTGTGGGATGCACTACATTTACACATTACTAACAATCTTGATTGGATGAAGATATGGATAGAACAATGTGAAAAACATAATGGTAGGTTATCATGGGAAGGGGTGGATACATTAATTAAAAGAGCTCATCGTAATGAAGATCAGAATCTTATGCAGAGGGAGATTGATTTAGCATATGGTTTAAAAGATAAACAGGTAAGCATATAAAATTTTACCTGCACTTTCTATTACTATACAAAATGTTAATGTATTATTTTTTAATATTTATTAAGTTTAAATATGTTTATTAATTATTAATTTATTTTGTACTTGTCGGGAATATTGCAGTTGAAGCACCACAAAGCTATGTGGTATAATGGTTGAAAAATTCGTATCAAAAGGGTGGATGACATGAAGAAAACCGTCGATTCAGGGATAACTGGAGTGTTTCAAGTCACTAATGTTTCTTATAGAAGTGACAAACATCCAAGACTAAAAAAAATAGATATTATGGATATTTTGATGATATAATCGAGTGTGACTTCAAATCCTTCAAGATAATTATGTTTGAGGTCAAATGGTATCGTTTACGGATAAATGAACATGATCATGAAATAACTTTTATTCAGCATGACAATGGTTTTACCATGGTTAATACAAGGACATTTGAGTTGGGTCTAGAAAGTTATGTTCTTCCAAGCCAATGTGAGCAGGTATTCTATTGCGAGGTTCCCGATAAACCAGGTTGGTCGTTTTTTATTAGATATGATCCAAAAGGAAGGCATGTAAAGTATAATGTACCAAAAGAAGATGATATTCAAGAACTAGATGGTGATACGGAGGAACATGAGGAGGCAGACCATGTATCGTCAGATGATGAAGTCGAAGAAGTTGATCGACCATATGATGTAGATGGTAATATTATCGATGACGCTATATCTGATGATGATATTATGGAAAATTATGACAGTACTGATGATGATGTTGATATGGCCAATCCATTCGACAATGATTCTGAAATACCAAATGATGATACAGAATATGATGAGTTGGATGAAGAACAAGATCAATGATATTCCTACATGCGGTGAGTCATTTGTACTATAGATCTCTTATGTTTTTTTTCTTTCATGTAATCTTAGTGTTGTTTTTAATTATAGTTGTTGAATCTAGATAGATTGGGTATTGGGGAAATGACAATGTTCATGATGAAGATGATATTGACGATGTTGAGTTTGATGAAGAAGAAGATGAATGATATATAGAAGTATGTGTTTTATATGATGATCTTTATATGTTTTTATTTTGTATAATATAGCATTTTACATGTTCTTTATTATTTCATATTGGGTATGGGGAAATTGAGAGTGATGTGAAGGGGGGGGGGGGCATAATTAGAGCTTCCACCTTCACGTGGTTTCCCTTGTTTAGTAGAGAATGAACTATTCTCGAAACCAAGAGAAGCTCATGAAAAATGAGGTTTTCTCATAAAAGTTTTGATTTTTTGAGCCAAAATTTTCATTTTAAGCTAAGTTGGCTCTCGGTTTTGGGCATGGTAAAAGTTGACTTGACTTAATGAAATTATCCCAAAAGCCAAGTTCTAGTTCCAAGTTCCTACACCCTAATCTAGTACCTACACACAAAGACAAATAAGGTTAGGTATTCTTGGCATTTTGGCAAAAAGGTATAAAGGGAATTTTCATGGCACCTGCTAAAGGTGCGTGCAATTGGCAAAATTAACAACCCAAAACTAAAAGGGATCAATACATGGACTATCAATGAGATTTGATCTGGTCGTGGTGCGTAGGAATAGGCCTAGCACCTTCAAAATTATCATTCTCCAAATATATTATACAAATTTTACAAGGAAATTGTACTAGGACTAGACACGGGCAACAATGACATGTGAATGGGGCCAACGTTGAAATTTTTTCAAACTATTTCTGAATGCATTGAAGTTTGACATGGATAGACTATTCGCATGCCTTAACAATATGGGAGGGTTTCTGGACTCAAATTTGACTCGCACACCTACTTTATTCCATCATCAATTCATCATGTAAAACATAAACCCTAATTTAGTGGAGTATTCGATTTGTTCCCAGTGAATGGATGCTCATTAGGTGAGAATTCCTTTCTTACTACAGTCATTTAGTGCCTACCTTTCATGGGTTGGTCTAGTTAACACCTCTTTTTTCCATTTGGTGCCCATGCTAACCCTTTCTTTTATTCCCAAGAGCCCCATTAGCCCCACCATGACTTTTGGTTCAAAATACACAGAATGTCAATGAGAGGTGATTTGGCCATGGTGTGTAGGAATAGGCCTAGCACCATCAAAATTATCATTCTCCAAATATCTTATACAAATTTTACAAGAAAATTATATTAGGACTATAGACGGGCAACAATGACCGGTGAATGGGGCCAATGTTGAAATTTTTTCAAACTATTTCTGAATGCACTGAAATTTTACATGGAAATTTTACATGGATAGACTATTTGCATTCCATAACGATATGGGAGGGTTTCTGGACTCAAATTTGACTCGCACACCCCCTTTCTTCCATCATGAATTCATCATGTAAAACATAAACCCTAATTTAGTGGAGTATTCGATTTGTTCCCAGTGAATGGATGCTCATTAGGCGAGAAGTCCTTTCCTACAATAGTCATTTAGTGCCTACGTGTCATGGGTTGGTCTATTTAACACCTCTTTTTTCCATTTGGTGCCCATGTTGACCCTTTCTTTTATTCCCAAGAGCCCCATTATCCCCACCATGACTTTCAATTCAAAATACATAGACTGTGAATGAGAGGTGATCTGGCCGTGGTGTGTAGGAATAGGCCTAGCACCTTCAAAATTATCATTCTCCAAATATCTTATACAAATTTTACAAGGAAATTGTACTAGGACTAGACACGAGCAACAATGACCTTTGAATGGGGCCAACGTTGAAATTTTTTCAAACTATTTCTGAATGCATTGAAATTTGACATGGATAGACTATTCACATGCCTTAATGATATGGGAGGGTTTCTGGACTCAAATTTGACTCGCACACCCACTTTATTCCATCATGAATTCATCATGTAAAACATAAACCTTAATTTAGTGGAGTATTCGATTTGTTCCCAATGAATGGATGCTCATTAGGCGAGAAGTCCTTGCTTACAAAAGTCATTTAGTGCCTACCTATCATGGGTTGGTCTAGTTAACACCTCTTTTTTCTATTTGGTTCCCATGTTGACCATTTCTTTTATTCCCAAGAGCCCCATTAGCCCCACCATGAATTTTAGTTCAAAATACACGGATTGTGAATGAGAGGTGATCTGGCCGTGGTGTGTAGGAATAGGCCCAGCACCTTCAAAATTATCATTCTCCAAATATCTTATACAAATTTTACAAGGAAATTGTACTAGGAATAGACACGGGCAACAATGACCTGTGAATGGGGCCAACGTTGAAATTTTTTCAAACTATTTCTGAATGCATTGAAATTTGACATGGATAGACTATTCGCATGCCTTAATGATATGGGAGGGTTTCTGGACTCAAATTTGACTCACACACCCACTTTCTTCGATCATCAATTCATCATGTAAAATATAAACCCTAATTTAGTGGAGTATTCAATTTGTTCCCAGTGAATGGATGCTCATTAGGCAAGAAGTTCTTGCTTACAACAATAATTTAGTGCCTACCTATCATGGGTTGGCCTAGTTAACACCTCTTTTTTCCATTTGGTGCCCATGCTGACCCTTTCTTTTATTCCCAAGAGCCCCATTAGCCCCACCATGACTTTCAGTTCAAAATGCATGGACTGTCAATGAGAGGTGATTTGGCCGTGGTGTGTAGGAATAGGCCTAGCACCTTCAAAATTATCATTCTCCAAATATCTTATACAAATTTTACAAGGAAATTGTAGTAGGACTAGACACGGGCAACAATGACCTGTGAATGGGGCCAACGTTGAAATTTTTTCAAACTGTTTCTGAATGCATTTAAATTTGACATGGACAGACTATTCAGATGCCTTAACGACATGAGAGGGTTTCTGGACTCAAATTTGACTCCCACACCCACTTTCTTCCATCATCAATTCATCATGTAAAACATAAACCCTAATTTAGTGGAGTATTCGATTTGTTCCCAATGAATGGATGCTCATTAGGTGAGAAGTCATTGCTTACAATAGTCATTTAGTGCCTACCTATCATGGGTTGGTCTAGTTAACACCTCTTTTTTCCATTTGGTGCCCATTAGCCCCACCGTGACTTTCAGTTCAAAATTGTATGCTTCCTTCTCATCTATTTTTTAGTTATTTCCCTATGGGATCTTATTATCTTATTATCTTATTATCATATTACCTTATTATCTTATTATCTTATTATCATATGTTCACAATTTATAGAATTAAAACAAGAGTTCTTACGATAGTCTTAGGTCTTTGAGGAAAATACATTAATAATACATGGCAATAGGATGGGGAAAAAATGGTAATCTAGGGGTCCATCATATTATTATATAAATTAAGGTATTGCTACCACATTTGATATGTAAAAAAAACATATAAGTGTTCCACATTTTTCTCTAGTGCCCCAAAGAGATGATACAAAATACGAGGGAAACCATTAGCCTAATGATCCCATCATGGGATTGTAAAACTACTCATTTGTGATCAATTATAAAGACACTGACACACAGTTTCATGATATAGAATCCTATTACTGAGTGATGAATAGTTTACAACCCTATAAATTATTAGATATGTGGACACACACCCTACATTAGAGATGAGAAAGAAAAATCAGTGTGGACAAGGTTGGCACTAGCACTAAAAAGAAGAGAACAATAGTGAAGAGAATAGAGCAGGGAGAACATGGGACTCAATGTATAGAAATTAAGGATATAGTTGAAGATATTTATACCACATTATTGGATATAGGGGGATCATCCCATATATAAACCCCCATCCTCTGGATCAGAAAATCATAATAGTGGTAAGAAATATAAAAATAAATAATCCAAGATCTAGGACAAGAGCCCATGTAGCCAAGAAAGAAAGAACTCATTCACCTAGCCCTACACCAAGCATGGAATATACCTAAGATCTTACTAGTATGGGAATTGTTGGGACAAGTACATATGAGTTACTATATATACTCAAGGAAGTGAAGGTATAAATCATGAAGTTTGACCAGCTCTGAATGAAGGCTATTTAGAAAAACTGGAATTCCGGGTTTAAAAATATAAAATAATTTTTTGATACCCATTTGAGATATGCAAGTGGGTTCCCGAGCACTCGTAACGCTGAGGCATTCTTTGGCCCATTTCGATCAAATTCGTATCGTTTTAGGGTTGATTCTGGTTAACCCCGAATGAAGGTGATTTTTAAAAAGAAAAATTATTCATTTGCAAATATGAAATCATATTTGGATACCCATTTGAGAAATGTACATGTGGTCCTAATTGTGAGTGAAGACGTGTAGTTCTTGGGCCCCTTTTTCTCATCTTGGGTTCATTCTAGGCCCAAGTTTGACCAGCCCCGAATGAATGCTATTTAGAAAAAGTGGAACTATGGGTTTAAAAATATAAAATAATTTTTTGATACCCTTTTGAGAGATGCAAGTGGGTTCCCGAGCACTCGTAAAGTTGAGACATTCTTTGGCCCATTTCAATCAAATTCATATTGTTTTAGGGTTGAGTCTAGTTAACCCCGAATGAAGGTGATTTTTGAAAAGACAAATTATTTATTTCCAAAGATAAAATCATATTTGGATACCCATTTGAGAGTTGTACACGTGATCCCCGATTGTGGGAGAAGACGTGTAGTTCTTGGGCCCCTTTTTCTCAACTTCGGGTCATTCTAGGCCCAAGTTTGACCAGCCTCGAACGAAGGCTATTTTGAAGAAGTGGAATTATGGGTTTAAAAATATAAAATAATTTTTTGATACCCATTTGAGAAATATAGGTGGGTTCTTGAGCTCTGGCAACGTTGCAACATTCTTTGGCCCATTTCAATCAAATTCGTATCGTTTTAGGGTTGATTCTTGTTAACCCTGAATGAAGGTGATTTTTGAAAAGCAAAACTCTTCATTTGAAAATATGAAATCATATTTGGATACCCATTTGAGAGTTGTACATGTGGTCTTGATTGTGAGCGAAGACGTGTAGTTCTTGGGCCCCTTTTTCTCAACTTCGGGTCATTCTAGGCCCAAGTTTGACCAGCCCCAAATGAAGGCTATTTAGAAGAAGTGGAATTATGGGTTTAAAATAAAAAATAATTTTTGGATACCCATTTCATAGATGCAAGTGGGTTCTCGAGCGCTCGTAACGTTAAGTTATTCTTTTTCCCATTTCGATCAAATTCATATCGTTTTAGGGTCGATTCTGGTTAACCCTGAATGAAGGTGATTTTTGAAACACAAAATTCTTCATTTGCAAATATGAAATCATATTTGGATACCCATTTGAGGGTTGTACACGTGGTCCTAATTTTGAGCGAAGACGCGTAGTTCTTGGGCCCCTTTTTTCTCAACTTCGGGTCATTTTAGGCCCAAATTTGACCAGCCCCGAATGAAGGCTATTTGGAAGAAGTGGGATTATTGGTTTAAAATTGTATAATAATTTTTTGATACCAATTTGAGAGATGCAAGTGGGTTCCCAAGTTCTCGTAATGTTGAGGCATTCTTTGGCCCATTTCAATCAAATTCGTATCGTTTTATGGTTGATTCTGGTTAACCCCGAAAGAAGGTGATTTTTAAAAAGAAAAATTATTCATTTGCAAATATGAAATCATATTTGGATACCCATTTGAGAGTTGTACACGTGGTCCTAATTATGAACAAAGACGTGTAGTTATTGGGCCCCTTTTTCTCAACGTCGATTCATTTTAGGCCCAAGTTTGACCATCCCCGAATGAATGCTATTTAGAAGAAGTGGAGTTACTGGTTTAAATATATAAAATAATTTTTTGATACCCATTTGAGAGATGCAAGTGGGTTCCCGAGTGCTCGCAACGTTAAAGAATTCTTTGGCCCATTTCGATCAAATTTGTATCGTTTTAGGGTTGATTCCGGTTAACCCTGAATGAAGGTGTTTTTTGAAAAGAAAATTCTTCATTTGCAAATATGAAATCACATTTGGATACCCATTTGAGAGTTGTACACGTGGTCCTAATTATGAGTAAAGACGTGTAGTTCTTGGGCCCCTTTTTATCAACTTTGGGTCATTTTAGGCCCAATTTTGACTAGTCCTGAATGAAGGCTATTTAGAAGAAGTGGAATTATGGGTTTAAAATTAAGATATATATATATATATATATTAAAACCAAAAAAATAAAACATTTAAAAAAAAATAAAACCAAAATCGCACTCAGAATTTTTGAGTTGGCCCACGAATATTTGTGCGTGGTCTACACACAGTATAGAGTGGAGAAGGAGGGAGAGGAGGAAGAGAAGAAGGCACGCAAGGGAGGTTGGTAGCAGAGAAGGAGGCATGCAGATAAGGAGGCACGCAGAGAAGGAGGGTAGGGTAGTAGGGGAGAAGGAGGCACGCACAGAGAAGGAGGGTCGCACGAAGGAGGGGCACACGGAGGAGGGAGAGACACATCTGGCCTGAATAGCTGCACGGAGGAGGGAGAGGCACACAGAGGAGGGAGAGGTGCACAGAAAAAACCATGGTAAGTCTACTTCTTCTTATTCCTCACCTTCCTACACTGCTTCTTCTTCTTAGAGTTTAGGGTAGAGTCTTAGAGTTTAGGGTTTACTCTGCAACAAGCTACAGTGAGGATAAATTTCACGTTTAAACCATGGATTAGGCCTTGTCTGATTCTAGTGCACAAG
The DNA here is from genome assembly GCA_032191745.1 of Picea mariana. Taxonomy (NCBI): domain Eukaryota; kingdom Viridiplantae; phylum Streptophyta; class Pinopsida; order Pinales; family Pinaceae; genus Picea; species Picea mariana. The sequence continues at coordinate 124,710 of JASDQU010738311.1, forward strand.
TGGGATATTTTACTAGGGATAGGGGGATCTCTCGGAATCATCCCAAAGGATTGGTGAGTACAATAGTTTAATGGTGGAATTTTATTACATTGAAGTCACATTTACTCCATAAGTTAATTGCAAAGACCTCAAACCTCAATTCTATGGCTCAAACACATGAATCGAAAAGAACATAGAGTTAGGATTCATTGGATATCAACTAGATAACAACCACATGAGAAACTCTTCAATATCGGTCTCAATGAATTTAGGGTTTCAGGGATTAGAAGGTGAGAGGAAACAAAAGTGAAGAAAATGTGTAAAAAATAAATAGGAACCTGTTAATTTTTTCA
>JASDQU010738311.1:132218-144580 GCA_032191745.1 Picea mariana
CTCAACTGGATTCTCCAATTCCGAGTCGTTCTAACACAGTGTAAACAAAGACGTGAGAGAAAGTGACATTCATAAGACAAGAAGTCTCAAGAGTCCATGCATAACCAGAATAGTAGTGCTTCATTAAAGCTTTTCAACCGGGAGCCTTACTCAACCATCGATAGATTACAAAATACAAAGACTGAGTTTATATACTCAGAGAAAATCGCCTAACATCGGCGTGCTCAGCTATCCAGGATTGGTGTCCCTTTAGCCAAATTCAGATGGGTATTCTTTGTCAGACGCCACCTTAACTGCTCATGGCTCCTGCAAGGGTAGTAGCTGAGCCATTAAGTGTTGAGCTAGCGTGTGCACACCTCCTCCGGCTGGTCAAGGACTCAGCATGGCTTCTTTAGAAAAATGGGTACACAGGACCCTCTCGAGAAGACCGCTTGCCAAATTATCCATACTTTACACTTAATGCCTGAGGAGAGGTTTCAACCACCCCTTCTCATATTCATTTACTCCAGACAAAAACCAGGATCAAGGTCGGATCAGATGGCACATGGAGATCACGATGATCCTTTCGACGACTAGACTCGACGCCTTTGGCCCCTTTTCGCACAGCTCCTTTCTTTCCCAAGTGACCACGGGCTGTGACATTGTGTCTATTCTCAAAATGCTTTCGGTGTTCACAAATGGAAGGAGTTAATCCTTGCTTATTCACAGCTGCGATGAGAAAAATGCCAAGATGGCTTAATTGGGTGCCACGCATCGTTCTCAGATCTGACGGTGCTGAACTTACTTAGTGATGTTGTGGGCCCATGTCCTGGGTGCTCTTGGCTCCTCGCACATCGGGAATATGACGAGTTGTTACTTGTGTTTCGAAGTCACGATGGGCGAAAAGGCAAGGAGCCTAATCGCGCGCCAGGTGTCTCCTGTGGAAGAACGGCTAAAGTTGCTTCATGATACTATGAGCCCAGCTCTGGGCGCTTTCGGCACTCCGGGGTTCGGGGTTTCGAGATGTGAGATGACAAGGGAATTTCACCCTTCGAACTCCCGAATGCCGATATGCTGACTAGATCTCGCACTATGTGTCGCTGGATCGGACGACCCAAAATCAGTCTTGGCATATAGTCGCTTTCTTTGACACTATACATCGGTCAACTTGGTAGCCCCGATATGCCAATGACCGTTGATCTTCTCTTATGGATGAATATGGGCTGTTGACAACGTAATTTCACCCGCCCGCTTGATTGGAAGCCTTGAAACAAGAGTTTTCCATGCTGCGCTCGGGCGCTTCTCAAGCAACTTGCAGACCTGAATACTCTTGTGCCTAGGACAAGCAATTTCGCTAACATTAGGCTCCATGGGGGATAGATTCATCCCTGTGATGCTCTAAGGACTCTTTTTGCAGATACAGTGTCGTGTTGTTCGGCTATGGAATCATTTATTAAGCCGAAAACAGAAAACCATATTTACAAAACAAAAGAAGCTGCCTACGGCTTACAAAAAACATTTTTTAAGAAATTCCCATTTATTGGGCCATCAAAAACTTCTTCACCTTCCAAATCCTGCAACCTATAAGTGTTTTTTGAAAATACCTCAGAGATCTTGAGAGGCCCAAACCAGAGGGCATAAAACTTACTATGTTGCCCCTATCCTACCTGGGTGCATCCCATTTGAGCACCATATCACCCAGCTCGAAAATTTTCTTTTTCCTCTTCCTGTCAAAGGTTTGCTTGATCTTATGCTGATGATGGTAGGCCCTGTTCATGGCCTGTTCCCTGATCTATTGTACTTCCACCATCTGATGAATCCTTCTAATCATATGGTCAGGCTCTCCTTCAAGGTCCTGGAGAAATTTTTCCACTGATAAAGCAAGTTGAGTAGGGAAGACAACCTCTGTTCCATAAACAAGTTGGCAAGGTGAGATGCCCAGGGACTTCTTTGTTGTCACCCAGTCGGCCCATAGAGAAAATTTGAGATTTGAATCCCAGGCTCTTTTATTGTCTTCCAATAATTTTTTAATGAGCTTGATCAGACTTTTATTGGAAGACTCCGCCAGTCCATTTCCTTGAGGATAATAGGGGGTAGACTGGATCAGCGAAATCTCAAACTGTTCACAGAACTTGACCAAAGGCTCAGACCTGAAAGAGGTGGCATTGTCGATGACGATTTTGCTGGGACAACCAAATCTGGCTATGATATCCTCCAGGGAGCTGATAATTACTTTGTGAGAAGTACTCCTGGTAGGGGTAGCTTCTATCCACTTGGTGAAATAGTCTATCGCAGTCAGGATCCATCTGTGTTGACCACTTGAGGGAGGATGAATTTCTCCAATGAAGTCCAACCCCCACTGCTGAAAAGGTGTTGAAGCTACTATAGGCTTTAATGGCAGTGGTTTGAGCTATTGTTTTCCTGAGAACTTTTGGCATTTGATGCAAGCTCTGATTTCTCTGTAGACATCAGCGAATAAGGTAGGCCAGTAGTATCCAGCCCTGAGGATCTTATGAGCCGTGGTCTTCCAGAAATGACGCCCCCCGCAAAGGCCATTATGGAAATCAAATATAACCTTTTGGGCTTCTTTCGGGTCCAGGCATCTTAAGAACACCCCTAGAGGGTCTTTCTAGTACAAGGCTTGGTCAATGAGGCAATACCTGACCACCTTGAACTTTAAAGCTCTCGCCTTGCTTTTTCCCATTCCATCAGGAGGCTTCAATTCTTGCAAAAAGTACAAGATATCCTTGTACTAGGTACATGCTGCTAGTGGTAAGGCACCCTGAGAATTCTTATTGGTCGAATCAGCTTGCAGATTTTCTGAATAGGCATTGATGAAGCTAATCCCCAAGGATTTGCAATTGGATTCAGCCAGCAGCTTGGCTAAACCCTGCCCCTTTATCAACTTAGTGGGCTTAATCTCCAGATCAAACTCTAGGATCCTGGCAATCCACTTACCTCTTCTCCCATCTATGTTGGTTTGTACAAGGATGTCCTTCACAGAGGCTGAAGGAACGTATGCGGTCACCTTTGAGTGCAAGACATAGATTCTAAAAGCTTTGAGAGATTTTACTAAGGCATAGGCCTGTTTTTCCATGATTTCATACCTGATCTCTGCATCTCTTAATGCCTTGCTGAAAAAGGCAATGGGTTGTTCTCGCCCTTCCTCATTTTTCTGCAACAAGACCGCCGCTACTGTATCAAAAGAAGCAAAAGAGAAAATTAGGAATCCTTTGGAATAGTCATGACTGATCAGCACAGGTGCCTCAGTCAATGCCCTTTTTATTTGGGTAAAAGATTCCCTGGGTTCAGTAGTCCATTTCACTTCATTTCCCTTCCTGAGCATGGCTGTGATATGTTTCACCAACTCAGCAAAATTTGAGATGAATCTCCTCAAGAAATTAATCTTCCCTAAAAAGGCCTGAACTTCCTTCTTGGATCTAGGAAGTGACAGGGTTTGATATGCCTCTACCCTGCTAGGATCAATCCTCACTCCTTCTTCTGATACTATATGGCCTAATAGCTTCCCCTCCTTCATAGAAAACAAAGATTTTCTGGGATTTAAAGATAGGCCAAACCTCCGACACTTCAAAAAAACTTTTCTCAGATGACCGCAGTGCTCCCTGTCAGACCTGGAGAAGACTGTTATGTCATCCAGGTAGATCACCACAAACTTATCTTTCTCCCCGATGAAGGCTATGTCCATGTCTCGTTGAAATGTTGCCCCTGCATTCATCAATCCAAAAGGCATTTCGGCATACATGAATGTGCCCCAAGGAGTGGTGAAGGTCATTTTTTCTCTGTCCTCAGGTATGACTGATATCTGATTATAACCAGAAAAGCCATCAATCATGGATATCCTAGATGCACCAGTTACCCTCTGCAGTATTTGTTCCATATTGGGCAGGGGGTAATTGTCTTTCCTTGAGCTCTTGTTCAAGTTCCTGAAATCAACACAGAGTCTGATTTCTCCAACTTTCTTCCTTACTGGGACCAAATTGGCCACCCATTCGGAATATCTCAAGGGGGTGATAATTTGGGCATCTAGCAATTTCTTCACTTCCTTTTCCATGACAAGTAGCAACATGGGATTTATCTGTCTCAGCTTCTACCTGAATGGCTTAGCCTCTTCTTTCAGTGGGATCTTGTGCTCAATGACAAATGTGTCATAAGTCTTGAGGTCTTCATAGGCCCATGCGAACACATCAGCAAATTCCTTCAATAACTCAGTATATGCCGCCCTCTGTTCATTGGTCAAGCTACTTGATAATTTGATAACCTTAGGTTCCTCCTGTGTGCCAATGTTGCATTCGGTTGTATCAACATATTTATTTGAAACACCACCCTTAACTGCCACATCATTCTTGTCAAACAACCTTTCTAAAGGGACTAGTCCCCTTGGAATGTGATTCCTAGGCAGCTGAATAATCTGGTGATTAACGATTTTATTCAAGAATATCTCAGAGGGAGGGTCACCTTCGGGATCAGGATCCTGATCAATGTGCAATGCCGAAAACTTATCGACGATCTGAAGAAATTTTTTTATTTCAAGATCGTCCTCGAATACCTCCCAATGCTTTACATTGTCTGAGATGGATGGTCTATGTCTTATTTCGACCTCACCATGGATCTTCGGTGGTAGAGGGATCCTGAACAAACTAGCCAAGACTGCTAAGGAGTCAGCCAAGGTATTTTCTTCCCTTGGGATAAAAGTAATGTTGAAAGCTGAGAAGAAATTATCAATCAAGTCCCATACCTCATTTCTATAACTCCTGAGCCAAGGATGCTTGGCTCGATAAACATTCCTAACCTGTTGGATTATCAATTCTGCATCTCTGAACACTAACACCTCTTTAATTCCCATTTCTTTTACATCCCTCATACCCAGAACAAGAGCTTCATATTCTGCCACATTGTTGGTAGTTTCAAATTCCAGCTTGTATGACAGGGATATGGTCTCTTGGCAGGGTGATACGAAAATCACTCCAGCACCTGCGCCTATACTGGAGGAAGCTCCATCAAAGAACACCTTCCAAGTAGAGGTGGTTGGAGGAGGTATCTTCTGATTAAGAATGGGCTGCTTCTTGATCTGTAAAGGGACCTCGGGAGCTCCAGTGATCTGTAAAAAGCTAGACCCTAAATCAGTGTCAAGTGCAAACATGGGGTGATTAGCGGGGTTTTCTTCATCACTGACAATATAGGCTAGCTGGGCTTCTCTGTACAACCTCCTGTGTTCCCCTCCAAAGACCGGAATGGTGGCGTATGTGAGATCCATCTATAACGTTCCTCCAAATCGTTTAATCCAAGACCTTGAAAACAGCATGCCAAACTTAGGGGGAACATCAGCTACCACAATATCCATGACCACACTCTTCATGGGCAGCTGAAACAAAGAAACCACCAGGTCTTTGATGAATCCTAGACACTGCACTCTCCATGAATCGAAAGAATACAAATCATGATAAGATTTTGTCACCTCCAGTCCCAACTCTTCCATTACTATTTTGGGCATAAGGTTATGGGAAGCCCCTGAGTCCATGAGGTAGTTATGCTGCACTTTATCATGTATGTTCAGGGATGTGTAGAAGGGAGGGGATGAATCATCTCTATATTCTACCATGGGCCCTAGGACAACTGTTGTCTTTTCATCTTGGAGATTCACTGAGTCAAAGGGAGGCTAGGGGGACTTAGATTGTAGCAACTTGGAGAGGGATATTTTGAAATCTTCGTTTTTAATGAGTTCAGATAGCGGTACAGGAATTCTAATCTTCTGAATCTCATGCTCAAAATTGAAGGAGGGGATAGGCTTAGGAGATTCCCTTACCTCAGTGACAGGCTCCTTGGCTGCTGGCGAAGCACTCTGAGTTTTCTTTTCTTTAGTAGTGGCTGTTGCAGATTTAGTAGGCCTATATTCTATGAGGGGCTGGTCTTGGCTGTCAAAGTCTCCTTCTTTCTTTCTTGACCTGAGATTGTATCTGTTAGAGGTGTGACTGGCCCTTTCTCCCTTACCTAACTCATGGATTTGGATGTTCGTTAGGGATTTTTCATATGCAGACTGAGTCAAATGGGGAAAAGGAGGAGCTTCTTCAACACAATGAATTTCAGGGTCGAACTCGTCTATCTCCTCCCCTCCCTCATGAGTAACCAGGTTATTTTGGAGAGGGGTTTGAATCCTTTGATCTTCTCTGTCTTTTTCCCTTTGTTCCCTTGGGAAGGCCTGTGGTCCATTGTTATTAGGTCTCCTAAAACCTCTACCATCAGCATTCTGGGGATTTCTATACATGGGCTTCCCTTCTAACTCCCACCTTTCCATTCTAGCAGAAAGTGACTTTAGTATCCTAGCTGTCTCATCTGTCTAAAAGGGCAGGAGAGAGGAACTGGATGAGGAAGCTTTAGGCCTCTACCTAGATATGTTTTTGCTAGCAGTGCTCCTAAGTCGGTCAACAACCAATATATTAGATTCTACCTCCACGGCTGCATATTGCATATGGGCCAGAGTAGTGGCTCTTCTTTCCCTCAACAAGACGCAAAAATCGAGATCAAAGGCGCTAGCATAAGTGATCTTTGCAGAGGCTTCGGAGGTTTTTATCTCAGTAGGGATTTTGTTGTACATTTTATTAAATCTCTTGGAGAAGTCGGAGACAGACTCTTCTTCTTTTCTCTTCAAAGACCCAAACTCTGTCATGTAATACATGAAGTCTTTTTTATCTCCCCACTATCTTAAAAAGGCATTATCTAAAGCTTCGATCCCATCAATAGATCCAGGAGGAAGGGCCTTAAATCATTTTCTAGCCTCGCCTTGGAGACTATGGACAAAAATCCTCATCCATACGTCTGTATGCATGATGTTATTATCATCTGTGAAACTGTAAAAGGCTTCTAGGTGTTCTTCTACAGTTATGTCCCCCTCACCTGTAAACTTGGGCAGCTATTTGAGGTAACCATCTACTGGGAGGGCGTTGAGAGGTTGCAGTAGCACGAGGGGAGCATACCTAGCGGCTATAATGGCCTCCATTCTGGTCATAGGGGGATTTGCTCCTGCCATAAGGATATTGTGTGGAGGATAAATCGGAGGAGAAGGAGCTCGAAAAGGGGATACTGGGGATGNAAACTTGGGCAGCTATTTGAGGTAACCATCTACTGGGAGGGCGTTGAGAGGTTGCGGTAGCACGAGGGGAGCATACCTAGCGGCTATAATGGCCTCCATTCTGGTCATAGGGGGATTTGCTCCTGCCATAAGGATATTGTGTGGAGGAGAAATCGGAGGAGAAGGAGCTCGAAAAGGGGATACTGGGGATGAGCTTCTAAGGGGAGTGGGAAACAATAGGGGATTTAAAGAGAAGGCTAGTGAGCTTAAGTCGGATGATGTTTCCCTTCGCTCAGAAGCGGTGATAGTAACAAGAGGAGGAGCGGTAAAGCCAGTAGTGGGGAAATCTTCTGTGGTCCTGGGTCTACGCCAAGGTACAGCTTCAAGAGAAATGGGAGTGATAAGGATTTCTCCCTCTAATCCCAGACCAGAGGGGGAAACCTCAACAGGAACACTCCCAAAATTCAAGAAACGGGAAACTTCAGAAAGCGGTCTGCTAGGAAACTAAGGAGGATAAAATGGAGTTCTTATAGAAGGATATGGTGGATTACCTGGTTCAGCGGTGATAGCTTCTCCTTCAAAGGCCTTTCCTTTTCCAAGGACCACCTCTCAATCAGTTTCAGGTGTAGCTAGAGGCAGTTGTGGATGGGACCACGTGTGTCTGCCTCTGAAATCCACAATTGACACGGTAGGTTCTCCCCAGTGGATTCGTCACAATGGATTCGCTAGGTGCACAGTAGAAATCTTCAAAGGCTCTGATACCTGATGCACCTTCAGAATCAGAGGCTCAATGTCATTCAATCACAGGGAAAATTTTCAACTTCGTCCCTGGCAACGACACCAGAAATGTTGGCGATGGAAGTCACTCCTGGATTGCAGTAGGAGCAGAGCCCAACACCCATCAGTTTTATGTCACGGTGGTTTTTAATGGGTGATCAAATGGGTAGAGACTCGGGAAGATATTACTCTAACTCAGGGGCTAGGTTCAACATGTAAGGAACAAAGGAGGTCTTGATTTAACTTCAGTCAGTGGGTTGATTTGAAAATGAGCAGGTTGAATACTTGATGAGAGGAGTGGACAAACTACCTCAGAGATAGGTTCTTTCAGTAGTTTGTAGAATAAAAACTCTGAGTGCGAGATCCTCTGGTTTAGAGCTTCGAGAAACTGAAAGGGGGGACTTGACTGGATTCTCCAATTCCAAGTCATTCAACGCTAAGAAAATCACAAGGACCGATTAGAAACAATGCAAATGTTATAGTGATCCAATCTACATCATCCTATGACAATTACAACTCGACTGGATTCTCCAATTCCGAGTCGTTCTAACACAGTGTAAACAAAGACGTGAGAGAAAGTGACATTCATAAGACAAGAAGTCTCAAGAGTCCATGCATAACCAGGATAGTAGTGCTTCATTAAAGCTTTTCAACCGGGAGCCTTACTCAACCATCGATAGATTACAAAATACAAAGACTGAGTTTATATACTCACAGAAAATCGCCTAACATCGGTGTGCTCAGCTATCCAGGATTGGTGTCCCTTCATCCAAATTCGGACGAGTATTCTTTGTCAGATGCCACCTTAACTGCGCATGGCTCCTGCAAGGGGAGTAGTTGAGCCATTAAGTGTCGAGCTAGCGTGTGCACACCTCCTCCGGCTGGTCAAGGACTCGACATGGCTTCTTTAGAAAAATGGGTACACAGGACCCTCTCGAGCAGACCACTTGCCAGATTATCCATACTTTACACTTAATTCCTGAGGAGAGGTTTCAACCAACCCTTCTCATCTTCATTTACTCCAGGCGAAAACCAGGATTGAGGTCGGATCAGATGGCGCATGGAGATCACGATGATCCTTTTGGTAACTAGACTCGATGCCTTTGGCCCCTTTTTGCACAGCTCCTTTCTTTCCCAAGTGACCATGGGTTGTGACCCTGTGTCTATTCTCAAAACGCTTTCGGCATTCGCAAATGGAAGGAGTTAATCCTTGCTTATTCATAGCTGCAATGAGAGAAACGTCGAGATGGCTTAATTGGGTGCAACACGTCCTTCTCAGATCTGACGGTCCTGAACTTACTTGGTGATGTTGTGGGCCCATGTCCCGGGCGCTCTTGGCTCCTCGCGCATCGGGAATATGACGAGTTTTTCCTTGCGTTTCGAAGTCGCGATGGGAGAAAAGGCGAGGAGCCTAATCACGCACCAGGTGTCTCCTGTGGATGAACGGCTAAAGATGCTTCATGATATTGCGGGCCCAACTCTGGGTTCTTTTGGCACTCCAGGGTTCGAGGTTTTGAGATGTGAGATGATGAGGGACTTTCACCCTTCGAACTCCCGAATGCCGATATGCTGACTAGATCTCGCACTATGTGTCGCTGGATCGGAGGACCCAGAATCAGTCTTGGCATATAGTCACTTTCTTTGACGCTATACATCGGTCAACTTGGTAGCCCCAATATCCCGATGATCGTTGATATGCTCTTATGGATGAATCCGGGCTGTTGAAAACGTAATTTCACCTGCCCGCTTGATTGGAAGCCTTGAAACGAGATTTTTCCATGCTACACTCAGGCGCTTCTCGAGCAACTTGCAAACCCGAATACTCTTGTGCCTAGGACAAGAAATGTCTCTAACAATGATATAGGGAGGTTGGGGGGAACATTAATAGGTAGAATAAATGTTCATTTACCATTTCTAATTCTCCTCATGGACATCATATGAATAAAGGTATACATGAACACCCAAAATAGGGTTACCCTCGTCGGTACTATCAACAACAGCAACAAGACTCCCAACTAAGATATCAAGAATCAAGATGAATGTTCGATAGCGTAGCTCTTTCTGCCTTTGTGTCTTAAGAAAAATATCCATTTTTAGTTGATATAATAGGCAGGCCTGACTGTATGGGTGGTTTTGGTAGCAATATTCTTCTTCCATCAAAAACAGATCCTCTTGAATATCCAAACAATGTATCACTAAAAATGGTAATTGGAGTACTCGGTCTATCCTCAAGAGTCAGAAACTCAAATTTATAGTCGGAATCATTAACAACCGTATCCATATGACCAATGTGATCCAAATCTTTATTTCTTGACTGAACAAGTGAATCCAAAAATTTCCTAAAATTTCCTAAAATTGACATTAAAATTGATACGAATATGATATATAAACTATAGTATATCATGGATATTACATTGGACACTTTGTTACAAGACATCTTAAATTCTACTATAAAATACCATGATATTATACTCATTTATACAATGTTTTATTTTGATCAAAATGTAATATTACTCGTATATTAGTCAAAATATTGAAATGAACTAAGAATATAAGAGAGAACATATATTAGTAAAATGAGCACACCAACATAAGGAATGACAATATGTACTATGGGAAACCTGATTTGGGAAAAACCAACAAGAAAATGAGCAATGCACCTTGTTGTCTACAAAGAAGCATGGACTCACTATGGAGTTACAATAGACACTATCACATGTGAAAAACTTCTATAAGGTCTTTTTCTACCTTTGTTCTACTCAAATATAACAATCATTTTCTCTAGTCATCTATATTACAACTACCTTCTTCAACATTTGGTGTACCGAGGGAACCCAATGCTTCTGCATATAAGAAAAATCCTTTTCACCATATAACCTACTCACTAGCATGATGAAATCCCTCATGGGTTCTCATAAATTAGAGGTGGGCTACAAATTAGATGGGAAATTCTAAATTATTTCTTCTGTCTTCCCACATAATTTTGGCCCAACACCTACCCAAAATACTGAGTGAAGAAATACTTTGTGTTTTCTCAGGGTTGGGCTCCAACCCTAGATGCAAAAGTCTTACATGTCAAGTTATCTTTTTAATGTTTATCTTTAGCTATACTATAATATGAAGATCATTGGCCTAACGTTTCCTTCTCCCTCGATGGAGTGTAGGTACAACCAAATATGTATCTATCAGACCTATCATCTAGCTCGAGCGATGAAATTTCAAGAGGGACAAGGGAAAACATATCCAACACATGTTACAAGGCGAAATCAACTAGAGGTGAAAAGGTCAGAAGAAAGTTTGGTAGGCGCATGAAATTATTTCTTTTTGAAGGAGGATTATGCTCTTATGATGATGAGAGCATAGGTGACATCAAGGTTCCCTTGAGGTACAAACACCTACTGAAACAGTGGGTGCCCAAGGAACTACCAGAGTTGGACACCGACTTCTGTGTTAATGAGAGGATGTATCGCATTGCTCTGTCATCCATCCATGGCCTTGGCTTATTCTCCATGGATGGCATAAAGGTAAAATATGGCGCATTAGTTGAATTGTTTGATTATGTTGGACCATGTTACACTTATGGAGTATGGTTGAGGCTAGTCCAATATATGCCTAGTATGCAGAGATAAACACTCGCCGCAAATTATATACAGCTGAAAGACAATAATAAAAATAAAGGAGAGACTATGTATATTGATGGAAGGCCAAAGGCATCGAGGAATATTGCAGGTCTTATAAACAGTACAAGGCCTGGGACGACAAGAAAGGAACCCAATTGCATTTTTGAGGAGCGTGAAGGTAATAGGATATTTGTATGTGCGGTGAAAACAATAACAGCAGGAGAAGAGTTGTTGGTCGATTACAATCTAAATCAAGTTGACCCACGAATGTATTCTTTTTCTACGGTACAAAACCCATTATACCCAAACTTAAAAAGGGATTACTTAATTTGTGAATGTTTCATTTGTGACGAATTTTTTTTTTTTTATTTCTGAAATATTTTACTTTTAGGAATATTTTGCGTTCCTCTACACTTATCCCTCTAACATCAAGTGTTCTTGTATCTTCACACAAGCATGGCACGACCTAAAAAAATTCAGTCAACATTTACAATCTTGGGTTACCTCATTCCATCTCTCTCTTATCTTACCTACAGTTGCCCAACCATAATATCACCAATTCATGGATAGACTGAAGCATGTGCCTCTTATGTTAACTTTGAACAACTACAATGGCATCTACATTACATTTTAGAGGGCGCATTATAAATCATTTGAAAGGTTTTTATGTTATCTAAAATGGGGTGTTAGAATATTTTTTACTAGTTTGGGAGATATAATCACTAGAAGCACCAAAGCTCTATAACACGGTGATGCTACCTCTCTCTTGACTTTCAACATGTATTTTCTTTCTCCATGGGCCATGATAAATCCCCCCCTCTTGCATCTAGTCACTTTCTCTCTTATATCATTTCAAATATTGTGGTTAAAGGAACTTATCCCTTGTGATGAAAATAGAG
>JASDQU010738311.1:151783-162138 GCA_032191745.1 Picea mariana
GATGGATAATGAACATGTCCCATGTGACATATGGTTGTATTCTTCATAATTCATCGAAAAAAAATAGCTTAATCAACCCATGGTGTGCTACAACTGCTTATGTTCTCGATTGGACTTCTATATCCATCCTTTGGAGAAACTTCATTAAGTAATATGGAATGCCAATGATCCTCCAATATCTCTAATGTACCAAGATCTTAAAATGTTGTGCCAACCTAAAAACCTCAAATTACGTTGACATTTTGTGCAACTGTTGAGCAAACTCTATAGTAATTGCATTGTTGTATCCAACGAGTATGTCAAAAAATGCCATCCATATTGTTTGTTGGAATATATGCTACATGTTAGGATTACTTTGTATTAAATCCATATCTATAGGCTCTCATATGTTCAATGTTCCTCCCGTGATTTTTTTAAACTCCACAGTTGATTTTCACTTCTACAATAACCCACACTTTGTGAAATCTATTGCCTATTTCTTAACACATTTCTTGCTACTGCATTTGGCCAACATTGTCGATATCCATAGTGATATTATAGGTCGATGATTCACACTCATTTTTCATTCGTGGAAAATATGTTTTAGATTTGTTACTATGGTGGAGGGTTGGTGAATCTTCTGCATCCATAACTGCTCATTATTAGTTACCATTATTCACACATTGTTTATGGAGTGATCAACAATTAATTCAAGTAATAAAGCATCAATACATATGATTAAGCATTTATCAGATTGATGAAGGCATTAAAGCCATTATTTATGTTTTTCACCCAAAAGTAATTGTCTTCATTTCTAATTGTAGTTGTTTCCTTCAAAATTGGTGGCACAGGTCAACCTGTTAGCTGATGAATTAATAGAGGGTTCATACCATCAGTATTAGTCACTCCATAGCCATATTTATAAAACATTGAATCCCTGTCACAATAAGGATTTCCTTAATAGAAGGCCCTTCCATACAATCTACCTTTTCAGTCAACGTCATCTCCCAAAACAAAATTGGTAATGTCATCAACATCTACGCTTGAAAATGACTTCAAGAACAAATTTGGTGTTCTCAATTTAATCGTGATGCTTTAATTGATTTAAAAATTGCAATTGCCCGAGAATTTGTGAATTCCCTCAGTGGGTTTCTAATTTTACTAGTTTTAAAATTGAAATTGTATGATATGACTCCTCACACACTCGTTGCTCTTCTCTATTCCTGTGTGAATGGCATATTTAAAAAAAAAAAAAAAAAAAAAAACCCAACATTGGTCGCTCTAGAGACTAACATGTTGGTCTCTCTAGAGACTAACATGTTCGTCGCTCGTATTGCCATTTGGTCGCAAACACCAACATTGGTCTCTCTAGTGACTAACATGTTAGTCGCTAGAGCGACCAACGTGTTAGTCGCTTGTATTGCCATTTGGTCGCAAACTAGGTCACTTGTTTGCTCTAGCAACTAACTGATCTTCCTTCGTTTGACCTTTTTAACTTTAGGTTTGGTTGCTCTAGCGACTAATATTCGTCGTTCTACTGACTTAGAGTGGTTTATTGAATGAGTTTGTCAGGATTGTCTTGGTCACTCTTGTGACTAAGATTAATCGTTCGACCGACTAACATTCGTCGCTAGCCAAACTTTTCCCTATTGTGAATCGGATTCTTTTCCCGGTCGCTAGACCAGTGAAGATCCATGTGTGGCCGCTAGACCGACGAATGGATTCCGACAAAAAAAAAATCATCTTGGTCACAAAACCGACCCTATGCCGACAAAACTTCGTCTCTACTTCGTCGCAAAAACGTTCAAATTTAATAGTGCGATGACAACACACGAATTAAATTGCGTAAATGACCAGAGGATTCTTGTTTCCTACAAGGCAGCCTGTAGGTGAAACGACTACAACCAACCACCCTTTCCATCTCGACTTAAGGCGCAAGGTGCATAGTCGCCAATTAACCATTAAACTATTGGTTGTTTTTAGCAATTAAAACTACTAATCCCTCGACCATTACCCTTGCACAAGAAATTGAACTATTATTCCAATGAACTATTATGTCTAACAATCTTATTAATTCAACATTTGTAACTCTGTCTAACAAAGGATACTCCTATTATGTTTAATAAAAATCCAATAAGTACTAAACTTTTACATCATTTAGTATTAGTAAAAAAATTGAATATTTTCTAACATCGTCTACTTTTATTTTCTTTAAGTTCAATTCACTTTAAGGATATGTTGGTTAAGGTAATTTATATGTATGTAAAATGTTGGTTAAAAGTTCCATTATGAAGATGGTTTACATGGAGTTTGATCACCTTGAACAAAACAAAAATATGTCATTGTCTAACAAATATACGTTATTGCTATCCAAAAATATAAGCTAATTCTCTCAACCAAAAGAGGGGTATCTCTCTCTATTAACCACCGGATATCTCTTTCTATTTAACACATGATAATGATGTCAAAATATATAAATTCGCTATCATCTTATGAATGTTGTCTATCAACTGGTTGTCTATTGATAAGTCTAACGCTAATGAAGGATAATAAGGATTATAACACTAAAGATGTAATTGATGATATTGACGTCTACTTTATAATGTCATCCTTTAGATAGCTATATATCGCTTTATGTTGGTAAGTTTTAGATCACTATATATAGAATTCTTTAAATTAAAATCATAGATAGATATAATAAACACTGTCAAAGATTTTCCTCCTATTTGGAACGAAGGTAATACTGTCTAATCGGCGCAGAGATAAATGATTTATAAAAACGATCTCCATGAGTGCTCAATTCATAGCCAGTAAATGGAGGGTATGGCTGGTAGAATTATAGCTGAAGTTGTTGTCAGTATATATAATAAAAACAACGCAGACATTTATATGGTAAACATGCAGTCAATCATAGGGAGAAAAACACAGCCACTCATAGGGTAAAAACTCAGTCAAATGCAGCAAACCATTTCTATCAGTTACGGTATAAAAACACAATCATTCAAGATGAAATTCACTGCCATTCAAGGCACGAATTCATTGTCATTTACGGTATAAAAACACAAGAATTCAAGACGAAATTCGTTGCCATTCAAGGCACGAATTAGCTGTCATTTACGGTATAAAAACACAAGCATTCAAGATGAAATTTGTTTCCATTCAAGGCACGAATTCGATGTCATTGATGGTATAAAAACACAAGCATTCAAGATGAAATTCATTGCCATTCAAGGCACTAATTCGTTGTCATTGATGGTATAGAAACACAAGCATTCAAGATGAAATTCGTTGCCATTCAAGGCACGAATTCATTGTCATTGATGGTATAAAAACACAAGCATTCAAGATGACATTCATTGCCATTCAAGGCATGAATTAGCTATCATTGACGGTATAAAAATGCAATCAATCAAGATAAAAATTCATTGTCATTGAAGGCACGAATTTGTTGTCAATAATTATTAAGTTCATCGAGTTTAAAATGCTATTCAGACGTTGTTATGCAACCAGGAAATGAGTATGAGATCACGGATTTAATTAAGATAATGTTGTGAAGGATAATATTCCTATCTCAATGCTAAAAACATGACATTATTATAGCTGCCTTTGGTTATGCATAATACAAGAAAAACGTTGTCCAAATAGAAATCGCAGGCTATATAAAAATATAAAACATAGTCGTAATGATATATATAAAAACGCCGAGAAGAAGTGTGGTTGAAAGCGTGGAAAGTCGTGGTTGAAATAATAGCAATGGCAGACCATAAAAAAGGTAAATCCTTGTGTAATAAAAACTGAAATTCGCAAGCAAATCCACTACCAATCCATCAAGCAAAAAAACAGAAAAATATTGTTGTGTAAATAAAATTTCCATCGCATTCAATCAAGGGTAGATTTGTTGTGGTTTATGTCCTAAAACACAAGCTAAAAATTGTCCCCCAAGTAATAAATTGCAGGGTTAAAAAGGCAGATCAGAAGTATATAAAAACACACAGTAAATTCGCCAGAAAGTTATCAAACGCAGAGATCGACATAGAGGGTCATAAGCAGTTCGCTATGAAAAAAACAAAAACCACAAAGGTAATCAATCGCAACAAGGCGCAAGACAGTCACTCAACCAGGAACAACCAACAAGGGTAGACAGCTAGGAAAAACATCCTTCGCTCATCATCCACGCACAGAAAAGCAGGGCATTAGGAACTATAGGGCTATTAACACCGAAGTGATGACCGTCGATCCAGCTCCTGGACCACTGATCAGGTGTGGACTGATGAACTAGGGAAGAGGACAAAGTAAAAAAGCACAACTCTTCACAACAAATCAATAAAACCAATAGGCAGTCACAACATTCAGGGATCGAATGCCAAGGGAATCAAGTCACGCAACGAGCTTAAGGCTATGGGGAATTTAAGTTCTTGATTAAAATGATAAGTCGAACACCTTCTTTACACAGTAAAAAGTACAGAAATGAAAGCGTAAGGTCAATAGTAATCTACCATGCAGAATAAAAGCATGTGTATTGTATCCCAAGGTGATAGCTCCGAGTCGTTGTCCCATGTGCTTTGTGCACCTCCCTCTTTTCGATCGATGAGACTTCACCGGTACCTCCCAACCAATGCTAGAGGTACTCTTCTTCGCCCTTATCACCTTGAGCCACAAAGGGGCCACACACACTAAACCAAAACATAACTAGCTCCCAGCTCGCCTCGCAAGGCCAAGCTACCACTCCTCACCGAGCTGGGTATCCTAATTCCCACAAGATAAGTCAGTCAAGTCGAAAATTTTTCAGCATAATGTTATGAATAAAAGAAGAGATCCATACTCCTCCTCCTCCATCCTTTATAAAGAGTTTCTAAGAGATTTCTTTCCCAAATTCCCATTTAATTTAATTCAGAAAAATCCCCCACCGTACACATGTCACCCATCCCCTTAGTTGCACCAGAATTTAATTTTCATTAATTAATTATTTACTCCTATTTCCCTTACCCACCTAAAAGCGTTCCTAGAATCGCTCCTAGGTGTCCCCATATTCCCTTACACATTTTAATGACTTACCCCCTTACTAATTTACTAGTTGAGTTCAATTTATAAAGTTTTTAAAGGCAAGATACCTTACTAAGTAAGTCATTCTTCTTTTTCCTTATCTTTCCCTTTCTCTTTATGTTTCCCCCTTTTACCCTTAGTTTCCTAATTCTTTTAAATTTCCCTCTTTCCCTTCTTATCTAAAACTCAAATTAGCAAGTGTAGGAAATTACCCTTTTCCCCTTTTTCTTTTTAATTAATAAATCTGTAATTAGCATATGTAACAAAAAAATTAATTCCCCTTTTTTTTAAATATAATCCCCCAAAGTAATTTGATTTTAATAATTTAATTGAGTTTCTTACCCCCTTTTTGTCACATGTTTAAAGATGATTATTATTATTTTTATTTTTTTACCCCAAGTATTACTTTAGACCTAGATTTTAATTTCCGAGGCTAGGTGACATTTTATTAGGGAAATTGTTTTTAAATCTTTCTTATCACATTATTTGTTCTAATTCCATCTAGGTTTATTCACTTATTATTTAACAACGTGACGTTCCCTTCAGGATGCACTAGGTTCTCCAAGGGTGCCACTCACCTCATTATGTTTCCCTTGCGAGACGTGCCCTTCAGGACTCACTATGTGCTCCAAGGGCGCCACTCGCCTCTTGAATGACTTGGTAGACATCAAAAAACCCCGGAGCAAATACTCCACCAAGTGATATTGTGGGAGACTAAGGGCCTCTAAGGAATAAAGCCCATTCCTTATTGCACGCTCCTTAGAATCATCATGAGAGACTTTCGCAGTCTACCCTCATGGCATCGTTTCTCTTCTTGAACTAGGTAATCATTAACCTACAGTTCAAGCCACAGTGAGAGCGCTAGTATGTTGTGGTAGGGTTGTTGTGCACACCTCTCCCTCAACGTCTCTAGTAGTTGTGCATGATCCCTCTACTCCACATGTGAGTTTGGTCGGCAAGCTGTCGTCAGCCTGCATCGTCAACGAATAATGTCAGAATAAAATCGATAATCATAACATCTAATCAGATGCACATATGTCATATATAGAAAAATCAAACCCCAATAGTCCACTCCCTAAATCGATCCGGAGTCCAAGGGTTTCATCGATGCCTCAACATCCTCGATGTCCAAATCCTGCACACTCAGGAGAACCGAGTCAATAGCACCTGTCTAAGTCAATACATCAAAATAACATATAATCACATCCATAATACCTCATAATCATAATCAACAACCAATAGTATAATAATCTAGATCACTTGCAAGCAAGTGTCCTCAAAGAATAAGTTCGCTCAGTGCGCGAAAGAGCGGGATGTTACATACACCCTCTCTTGGTCTAAACTTCATCTAGAAGTTTCACAGTATATAAGTGTCGAAATCATGTGTATCATAGTTTCATGAGTCTATCTATCAAACAAAAATGGAAACTACCGGTGCCTATCATATGCGTCCTCCTAGGTCATTGAGTGTGAACTATAGCTGTCCCACTGGACCTTGACCTGATCTACTATTTGATGTCATAGATGTTGAATGCTATGATCCAGGATGTGGATCGGATCATCCGTGAGCTACCCCTCATCCGATACCTGCAAGGAACTCATGTCAATAACATGTGTAGGATCACTAATATTATGTCTCAAAATAGATACATGAAAAACATCGTGCATACACCTCAAATAATCAGGCAAGGTTAGTCGATAGGCCATGACCCCTTCCTCTCCACAATCTTGAAGGGTCCCACTAAACTAGGAGAGAGTTTAGCTCCCTTTCCAAACTTGATCGAACTCTTATGCGGTTTTACCCGCAAGAAGACTCGATCACCCACTTCGTAACTATGATCGACACGGTGTGCATGGACATAACTCTTTTGTCGATCCTGAGCTTCTTTGATCCTTTGTCTTATTGTTTGCATTTGATCTTCCATTTCTTGGATCGATTCTGGTCCCACCAGGACCCTATCCTCAAGCCGATCCCAACTCAAAGGCATCCGACAAGGTCGCCCATAAAGGAACTCAAAAGACGCCATCTTAATGGTGCTTTGGTAACTGTTGTTATAAGTGAATTCTACCAGTGGCAAGAATTCTTCTCAACTCTTTTGTTGGTCCATCACGTCCATGCGCAACATGTCTTCCAAGATTTGGTTTTTTCGTTCGATCTGCCCGTCAGTCTCTAGGTGATACGCAGTACTAAAGTTAAGTTGGGTTCCCAAGGCCTCTTGGAAACTAGTCCAAAATCGTCCAGTAAACACCGATCCTCGATCAAATATAATCCTCTTAGGCATGCCATGTAGCCTCACAATATCACTGATGAAAACTCTAGCTATGTCAGGATCCTGATACGTCGTATGCACAGGAATAAAATGGGCACTCTTCGTCAGAGTGTCGACTACAATAAAATCGAGTCATGTCTTGTTGGCACAGGGGCAGACCCAAGGTTCAACACTACAACAACGTACCAACAAAACCCTAACTACCGACCCTTTTGGAAACACCTGCGAAGAAGATGAAGTCGCAACCGAGGTAGAGGCAGGGGTGGTTGCAGGACTCAGATGTCTACAACCTTAGCTGGGACATAGATCTGTGACTACAATACTTAATAGAGTACTAAGCACCATCAATTCATTATTATTTAACCAATATCTACTTCGCAGATAAAACAGAGCATCGTAGCATTCACCCAGATCTAATGAATCTAAGCACTTAGCATAAATAAATGTATCAGATCTGGTAGATTCAAGCACTAAGCACATTCACCTATATCAGTTCTAACATCTAGATTCATCATAAGCACAAAGCATAATCAGATCTATCTATCTATCTATCTATCTATATCAAGCACTTAGAAAATAACACATAAATACATCAGAACATCGCACAGAGTAGAATAACACAGTATTTACATGGTTCACCCCCACCCTGGGGCTACGTCCACCAACTCTTCTTCTTTATTAGCTTCAATTAGTCATCTACATGCACAGAGCCACAAAAACCCTACTCCGCATAGGACATGAGATCTGTGCACACCTTGCCAGATCCTCCTTCCCTGAGCTAGGTCTAGCACAAAGCCTTTCACAGTCTGTTACAACCACTTGCACTTAGCTCTACAAGTTTCTCACAATATGCATAGAGCATCTACCAATCATACTTGCACTTAACACTTAGCTTATCGACCTATTACTTATTTTACCTAGCTACTTATTTATACTTTACAAAATAGGCCTAAACATGGGTAAACCCATGGGCCGACATCCCATACCCATTACATATTCCCAAATCCAAAAAAGGACCCAAAAAGGGGTCGAGATGCCATGATCTCTGCTTCATCTTGCGCTTCGTCTTTGACAAGCTGTCAAAGTCCCAAAATAGGTCAAACTTGACCAAGGATCTCCCCAAAACTTGGTCAAGGGCCAACAGGCCCCCAACACTCACCTGTGACTCGTCTCGAGTCACTCTGGTTTGCCTAGTTCTGATTTGAACGCCTCGAGCTGCTTCAACTTGTTGTTATGCTACAACCTCCTATTCAACGAAATCTTGAATGAATGCATTGTTGATAGGTCCCTCTAGACATTGTTCAGTTTTAGTGACAACCTTCTCTAGCTCTTCTCTTTGGCCTTCTACCTCTATAAACAATTGATAGGCCTTGTCTTGTATGGGTTGGAGTTTCTTAGTTACCTCCATAAATCTGCTCTGGATAGTATGGATTTGTTTTTGTGTAGTGTGTTTCTCTTAGGAGCACTTCATTCTTTCCACAGCTGACGGGACTTCAGCTGCGCTTGTATATTTTCGGCTTAATACTTCGCCTATTGGAGCTGCGACTCTAGTGCCTTCACTTCTAGTTTCTTTGTGAGTTGTTTATAGGTCTGAGCACTGCAATAAGTGAGTTTCTTACATTCCAGGGTAAGAGCCTTTAGCCTTTCAACTGTGCTCCGAGTTGTTTCTTCCCTTTGGTCTCTTACATCTTCTGGGGTATCATGTATAGTGCATAGCTCCAAATCTGCTATACGTTGTTGTAGCTACTGGATGGCTTCTACGAGCTAGTTCACCTGTTGTGTAACTCGGTCTTCTGCCTTGATTTCTAAGAATTTCACAGAGCGAAGTGCTCTGTTGACCACTTCTTTTACTTCAAGTTGCTCCACAAGAAATTTTTCCTTTTATTGTTGTATCTATGCTTTTTCTTCATCAAAATTTGCTTGGAGAGAAAGATTTTCATGTTTTGTAGCACTGCATTGCTCTACGAGTACTCCTTGTTCTTGTGTCAAATACTGGGTGGCTTGATTTGTTTCTTCCTGTGCTCGTTGAAGGTGAGCTTCGACTGTATCGGCGAGGTGGTGGAGTTGAGATGGTTCATCTCCCAATTTTGGCTCTCCCGACACAGTGGAGACTGTGCGGCTAGACTGTAGGGCCTGTTGTACCCCTCGAAGTTCAGTCTCAATTCAATCATACATCTCCTCTTTCTTTGCATCTTATTTCTCTTCTATTTCCAGCGAAGCATCTTGCAGGGGTGCTATGAGGAAGTCGAAGTCATCGAAGGTGAGGATGGTCTGCATCTTGGTCATGGTGGCCTTCGATTTCTTTTGGGAGGAAGGTTTTGGAGGTGAACCTTTCCTCTTCTTCAGGGGATCAACCTCATCTCCTTGCTTCTGTTCGACTTCTTTGTCATATAAATATTCACCATCAACTCCTTGATTTGGTGATATGGAAGCAGTCTTCACGGATGCACTGTATAATTCTTAGACCTCTTTGGTCTTCTTTGTTCTGCTAGGTCCTGGTGTGTCCTGCACTTTTTCTGGGATGTCGATGTCGTATATCTTCGTAGGGTCTACTAGAATAAGGAGGTTCGTCAACCAGTCCTTAGTGATCTCCTCCAAGTCCTCCTTCGTCATCTTTTGATAGGACTGAAGTTGTTGTTTGTGTTCGTCGACGCATGCTGTGATGTAAATAAAATGTCGATTTGCGTTGAACTTCATCAAAGGCCTAAATTGGTGCAGAGTGTTCGGAGTCATGCGAGGCTCCGACTGTATGGATATCTTTAGCTGATTGTAGTAGGTATGAAAAACAACATTTGACTACCATTGTTTACTCATGTCTCTTGAGTACCACAGTGTACTGAACTTCGTGGCCAGTGGTTCAAAAGCCTTGATGTTCGGGAAGGTCGTATCTTCCAGCATCTCCCAGGAAATAAAAGATATAAGGATGAAGAGACAATAGAAATGAAATTCATATCCTTTATCATGTGCTTCTTTGAAGTCGAGTTCCAACTGGTTCACCAAGTACTTCTCCCAGTTCATCTGAAGGCCTTCTGTGCACTTCTCTGTGAGGTCGATTAAAAAACC
>JASDQU010738311.1:162158-178979 GCA_032191745.1 Picea mariana
CTTCCAGCATCTCCCAGGAAATAAAAGATATAAGGATGAAGAGACAATAGAAATGAAATTCATATCCTTTATCATGTGCTTCTTTGAAGTCGAGTTCCAACTGGTTCACCAAGTACTTCTCCCAGTTCATCTGAAGGCCTTCTGTGCACTTCTCTGTGAGGTCGATTAAAAAACCGGTGACTTTGGTAGGTCAATTATTTTGTACTAACTTCCCTAAAATCAACTGACAGGTGAGGCACACTATGCCACTCTGGATAGAGGCTACCTTACAGCCTCGCATGCCCTTCTCGACATCGCCATAAGTGTCCTTGATTTTCTGTGCTAGAGCGTGATCCATGGATTTTCCAGGGTAAAACTCTTGTGGATCAGGTCCTTGCATACTCAACCCTGTGATCCGATTGATCAGCGTCAGATCAATTGTTATATGGAGGTTTATCCACAAATAGATTCCATGGTAACAAGACAGCAGCATCTTGACACATGCTTTCACCTCCTGATGTCTTTTGAAGTGGGGAATCTTCATGATGTTCAGCAGGGTGGACTGCACGAGGTTCATAGTCCACAACTGGGGGATTATCTTTGAATTCTTCCCCTTAGTTCTGGTCAAGTACTTATGTGGGGTGAGCATGTTATAGACTTTGCAATCTCCAAGGTTGAAGTCACTAAACTTCAACAATGCAATTTTATCTTGGTCTGCTCGAACTGCGCGTATCCCCTTCGGGAGGTACATCATAACCAAGGTGTATTTTAAATCTCTGGGCACACTGTCTAGATTTACTACGCCACTCAGAGGTGGTATATAGGAGAGTAGTATGGTCAGGATCAATTTGGCATTCTCTAGATCATCCCTATGCTTGGTTCGCTTTTTATTTGATGGTCGGGATGGTCCGGCTCCACGAGCAGTGGACAGAGAGGCTGGCAGTCCTCTTGTCAATGATGCTTGTACACCTATAGACATCGACATGAATATTTCATTCATGAGGTTGATCAAAACTTCTTCAACAGATTTCTCTGCAATGCTCAACTCGTCTGACATACACACTCGGGGTTAACAATCTCGAGTTTGGAAGGTAAATTAGACACAGTAATGGGATAGAGAGAAAGAGCACGATGATCATTGTGCAAAATCAACTTAGTCTATGCACTCAAACTCTCAATTGGAAAAAGTGTTCTTGGTGCATGGTGTGATGGGATAAATAGGTAACTCGGCAACGGGTCGCTTGCAATGAGTATGAATCCTTCATTAACTCTGTTTTGTCTATTATGGCATGGTCCCAATGGTTGGATGGTGAGATTTCTGTCCATAAATGTCTTTCTACCCATTCAAAGCGTTGGTCTAACAATTATAATGTCCCCAGCGACTATATTGCTTTGCCATGGCGAAGTGCCATGTGTCATTGTTCTGATATCCCGGCAAAGCTCCAATTTTGCAAATTTTCCTTCTGTGCGGTTCCCTCTGGAACCTTTTGCAACTTGTCAATCTTATCTCTCTTCTTACTTAGCTTTCTATCCTTCTTCCTAGTGAGATTCGTCTCGGTAGGCCTTTTTCCATTCTGCTTCTTATCTTCTTTTGGCATAGTTACTTCGCGTTGTTGAGATTCTTTCCTAAGATTCAAGGGTGATCCTTCTTCTTTATCTGGAATAGGTACTTCAATCTTCTATGGGTCTTGTATTTTTCTTGCAACTTCAACATTTGGGTCTCTGGTGTTAAATAGCTTCGATTTGTTCTTCCGTTCTTCAATCAAGTGTGAGATCCTTCTAGTCATGAATTCTTTTAACTCTTGCTTCTTCTTCTTCTTGCCTTCTGGCTCGATCTCTTTCAATCCAGGGTTTTCCTAGTAGCATGGTAAATGGGGTACTTTTCTCAATAAATTTAATAATCTCAAAATCTTCCTCTATCAAAGTTCCATTGGCATTCATAGGTATTCAAGCGAGCTTCCCACATAGGTTTATCAGCGTTCCTTTGAATATTCATATTCCTCCTAATGAAGGAATCATAGTAGTCCTCCTTGTAGCTTCCCAAGTTCTCTCTGTCATGATATTCACATGTGTTTCCTCATCTATAACACAGTCAATGTCAAAGTATCCTATTCTTTCTTCAAGGCATTCCTTTTCTTTGAACATCTCTGATAATTTGACATGTCGGTGGTCATTCAAGGTTTCTTTCATATGTAGCAATACTTTTTCTTATTCTTTATGGGATTTTGTCATAATCTTAGTTTCTGGATCTGCCCTAGTGTTTTCTTGTCTCATGTTTATTTCTTCAAGCTTAGCAATCATTCTAGGAAAATCCAATACTTCATGGTCCATAGCTTTGCAACAAAGACAATTGGGTCTTCTCCCAAGGCATTCCTTAGCAAGATGTCCCGGTTTTCTTCAACTGTAACAGAGGGTTAATCCTCTCTTTCTTTTAAATGATCCCCGGCCTCTCCTTCACTGCACACTAGGATCGTGGTAGCTAACCTGCAAACATTTCTTTCTAGGGTCATGCATACACTTATCAGTCCAAACATTATTTCTATGCATAGGTATAACATATTTTTCACTATTCTTATCAGATCTACTCATATCAAATCTTCTTTCATCTATTAATACCCTAGTTTTCAATCTAGGATAGAATCTATCAAACATACCTAGATCCATACTATTGAAACAAAAATTTCCACTTATCTTACTTCTACAAAGCACAAATCTTTCAGATCTAGAACATTCCAATATTCTTACCTTTATCAGAGCACAAAGCTTTCAGATCCTACCCCTTTTAATCAAAAAGTCTCACTTTTTCCTTTCTCAGAGCACAAATCTTTCAGATCTTACCTCTTTTCTTCAGATCAGACTTATTTTCCTTGGCATAGAGCTTGTCAAACTAAGTAGAGTACTGCATGCTAGAGAAACAAATCTACGCACAGAGCTTCCACAATTTCAGGTCGAATCTTTGCATAAAGATTATTTTTCCTCAGTTCCCAGCAATCACAACTTCAGGTCCCAGCAATGGAACCATTTGTTGGCACAGGGGCAGACCCAGGGTTCAACGCTACAACAACGCACCAACAAAACCCTAACTACCGACCCTTTCAGCAACAACTATGCAGCAAGTGAATTCTCACCCGAGGTAGAGGCAAGGGTGGTTGCAGGACTTAGATGTCTGCAACCTTAGTTGAGACATAGATATGTGATTACAATACTTAATAGAGCACTTAGCACCGTTAGTTCGTTATTATTTAACCAATATCTACTTCACAGATAAAACAGAGAATCACAACATTCACCCAGATCTAATGTATCTAAGCACTTAGCATAAATAAATGGATCAGATCTGGCAAATTCAAGCACTAAGCACATTCACCTATATCAGATCTAACATCCATATTCATCATAAGCATAAAGCATAAATAGATCTATCTATCTATCTATATCAAGCACTTATCAAATAACACATAAATACATTAGAACATCGCACAGAGCAGAATAACACAGTATTTACGTGGTTCAACCCCACCTTGGGGCTACGTCCACCAACTCTTCTTATTTATTAGCTTCAATCAGTGATCTACATGCACAGAGCCACAAAAAACCTACTCTGCATACGACAGGAAATATGCACGCACCTCGTCAGAGCCTCCTTCCCCGAGCTAGGTCTAGCACAAATCCTTTCACATTCTTTTACAACCACTTGCACTTAGCTCTACAAGTTTCTCACAATATGCACAAAGCATCTACCAATCATACTTGCACTTAGCACTTAGCTTATAGGCCTCTTACTTATGTCACCTAGCTACTTATTTATACTTTACAAAATAGGCCTAAACATGGGTAAACCCATGGGCTGACATCCCATACCCATTATATATTCCAAAATCCCAAAAAGGACCCAAAAACGGGTCGAGATCCCGTGATCTCTACTTCGTCTTGCGCTCTGTCTTCGATAGGCTTTCGAAGTCCCAAAATAGGTCAAACTTGACCAAGGATCTCCCCAAAACTTGTTCAAGGGCCAACATGTCTCCTTGCCATCAATGGCAATCCAACAATGAAATCCATTGAAATAACCTCCCATTTTGATTTTGAAATAGCGTGTGGTTGTAGTAATCCTGCTAGATGTCTATGTTCAGCCTTTACCTACTGACATTCTAGACATCTGGCCACATAGTTAACTATGTCTGCCTTCATTCCCTTCCATAAGAATAAGGGTTTATGGTCCTCCCTCATCTTCGTGACTCCTGGGTGGGCCATGTACACTGCTCTATGAGCCTTGTTTAGGATCAAACTCTTCAACTCGTCATTCGGTGGTATGTAAATCTGATTTTTAAACCTCAATAATCCATCATCATCAAACATAAATCCTTCAAATCTTGGTACAATCATTGTTTTTTGTCCGATAAAATCCGTGACCTCTTTGTACCAGTCATCATTGCACTGTAAAGTCAGAATCTTTTCACATAGATTCGTCTAAAGAGGCAACACTGAAAAGATTTGTGGTCTCCAACTCAATTCATCTACCACTCGGTTCACGGTTCCTTTTATGTAAGTAATCTTGAAGTCATACTCGCTAAGCAATTATGACCAACGTCGTTGTCGCGCGTTCAGGTCACTTTGCATAAAGATGTGTTGTAGTCCACAGTGGTCCATCTTTAGTTCAAATTTTCATCCAACCAGGTAGTGTCTCCAAACCTTCAAGGCATATACAATGGCTAACAACTCCAAATCATGCGTCGCATAGTTCTCCTCATGCCTTCTCATTTTCCTTGAGATGTAAGTGATCACTCGATTGTCTTGCATCAAGACTCTACCTAAGCCTTCCTTGGATGAGTCAGTGCATACCAAGAATTCTACGTCCATGTCAGGGACCTTTAGTATGGGTGTTTTTGTCAACAGCTCTTTGAGCCTCCGAAATGCTTCCACGCATTTCTCGGTCCAAACAAAATTCTTGTTCTTCTTCTACAATTCCATGATCGAATTTGCTATCTTTGGAAATCCCTTGATGAACCATCGATAGTATCCTGCTAAACCCATGAAGCTACGCACTTCTGGTACATTCATCAGCACAGACCATTCCATAATAGACTCAACCTTTGCTAGATCCACAACAATACCTTCACCGGAGATGACATGCACTAAGTAGTGAATCTTTGGTTGATAAAACAAGAATTTGGACAACTTCCCATACAATTTGTGCTCTCGCAGACACTGTAGTACCAAGTGCAAGTGCTAGTCATGCTCCTCCATCATCCGAGAGTAAATCAAAATATCGTTAATGAATACTTGGATGAACTTGTCCAAGTAATCGTGGAACACCCCGTTCATCAAACTCATAAATACCCCTGGGCCATTTATTAGTCCAAACGGTAAAATAGTAAACTTGTAATTACCAAACCTCATCTTAAAGGTGGTCTTAGGGACATCATCCTCCTTGATCCATAATTGGTGATACCCTGATCGCAAATTGATCTTGGAAAACATCGTCGCACCCTTCATCTGATCGAACAGATCATCAATCCTTGCAATGGATACTGATTCTTGATTGTTGCCTTCTTCAATTGACGGTAGTCAATGCAGAGTCTCTACGACCCATCCTTCTTTTGTATGAAAGTAATAGGCGCACCCCACGGTGACACACTCAGACATATAAGTCCCAGGTCCAGAAACTCCTTCAATTGCACTCTCAACTCATGTAACTCCGAGGTTGACATACGATAAGGCGTTCTCACTATTAGTTCAGCCCCCGGTTTTAGTTCTATGGTAAACTCCAATTCCCTCTCCTGTGGCATCCCAGGTAACTCCTCCGAGAAGACGTCTGCAAACTCTCTCACCACAGTAAGGTGTTCTAGACCTTTTGTTACTCCCTTCTCGCTTAACACAAGGATCGCATAAAGATTACATCCCTTGTGCATGCTCTTCCGTAGACGCAAGTAAGAGATGAACCTCGGGGAAACTCCCTGGTTCTGTCCTACAATCACGCGTCTCTGTCCCTAATCTTCGACCAAGCTCAACCATTTTGTCTTACAGTTGAGTATCGCCTCATGTGATTCCAACCACTCCATACCAATCACAACGTCATAAGATCCTAAGATCGTGACATACAAGTTGGCCCTGGTGACAAACTCTCCCAAGTTAAGGGTACAGCCTGTAACCTTTCCTCCAACCTTCTGTTTGGCTCCCAAAGCCATCTCTACAAAGATAAACTCATCCTGTTCGACTGCCTTTACCTTAATCTTTTTTAGAGTTGCACCAGAAATGAAACTCTCGGTAGCACTGGGATCTATCAAAATACTAAGGGTCTGGTCAAAGATGCCACCTGACGTCTCAAGCACAGTCGACTTGTGCTCTGCCTGCCGGTTATTCACCGTTGCATGAATCCGATGGGCCTTGCCCAAATCTCCCACGATAGTGGGTCCGACTAATCCAAATGCTCTAGTCCTCTCCACTAGGAAATCATGCTGGTAGTGTGGCTCCCCACATATCCAACACCCCTTCTTTGGTCTAGTACTCCTAGTACCTGAAGTAGAAGATGACAACCCACTGGCCTAGAATCCTAGTCTGTTCTATTGAACGGGCCTAAACTGCTGCTACTACGGTTGATGTTGTGGTCCCCGATAAGGAGTCTGTTGTTGAGGCACTGGTCGTCGAGGTGTAGTGATAGTGGATCCCCTCTAGAAGCCACGATATCCTGGCATATGTCTGGCTGGTGTCTGATGCTACAGCGCACCAGATGACACTTGCCCTGTCGGCCTCACTGGAGTCCTGCTCTGACCCCCACTGATAAGATCCTCCTCTGCTATGAGGGCCTTCTGGACAGCATCATGCAAGTTCTGAGGCATCAAAATCCTAACCTTTGCATGTATGCTCACATTAAGGCTAAACAATAACCTGTTGACCTTAAGTTTCTCAATATTAAGATGTGGAGAATACCAAAGCAACTCCATAAAATGGACCTCGTACTCAGGCATCATATGGCTGCCCTATCGTAAGGCATTGAACTCATTGAGATGACGCTCAATCATTTCCTCCGATAGGTAACTCTCTCGAAACCGTTCCTTGAATAGATCCCATAACACGTCTTCGACAGTAATGTTCGATTGTGGTAGGAGCGTCTTCCACCAAAGAAGAGTGCTCCCCTTCAGTTGAAATACCGCCATGCAGACCTTCATGTTGGAGGTATAGTCGCGAAGTGAAAATCACATTGCCATATTCTCCAACCATGCCTCGGCGGCTGCGCCATCTGAGGCACCAAAGAACTCGGGAAATTTGACCTTCTCGAGTTCACGGTGAATGCTACCAGTACCAACCAGAGCACATGGTGGACCCTCAGGGGTGTCGGCGCCCTGACCTCATCTCTGTCCAAACAGTTAATCAGTGCCTCAGACATGCACTGAAAAGACCTCATCAGCCCAAACACATCACCCACCGCTATCTTCTCCTGCCTGACAACCTGTTCATTTCCCTGGGGGTTAGACCCCTCAGGCGTGGATGCCACTATAGGCATTGCGCCTCCTCCCCTAGCACCCCGTCGTCTACCTCTACGACTTCCTCTAACAATGATTACCTGAACGAATACAAGTCAACTTAATTAGAATTATTATAATCAAAAATCATATCAGTGAAATTCATAGTGATCCCAAGTCACAGGTTGAACCCACTCTGATACCATATGTAACGACCCTGATCGTTACGACCTCAAGCGAAGAAAAAAGTGCAATTTTTTTTTTCTTTTAGGTAGGAAGGAAAAGATGAAATAGTTAAACCACCCCACCTAACGAAGAACACCACGCACACAGATCAGGCAACAGATAACAATGACTCAACACACTATCACATCAAGCAACTGGGCGAAATCTGCAAAAATTAATGACAGAAAGAAATGACTACCCACCCGACACAACTACAACAACGCCTACAAGATAAGGGAGAACATCCATAATCTCGACAAAACGACCTCAATGACCAGTAACTAGAAACCTCTATGGCGCGCAAAACCAAACGCATTAATGCATTACAATCCAAGCACCAACATTCACTGCAACAAACAAACGCCCACATCGGAAGCACAGACTCCGGCCAAATTGTCATTCGCCTCTATCCATGAGGGCGCGCAATGATCCCCTCATTAGGAATCATGTCGTCGCCAGGTGATAGGCATGACAATAACCCTAGAACAACATAACCTATCTGAACCCAAGACTCAAGAAAATCCAACGCGCTAGGAGATTGAAATAATAGTCAAGAAGTCGATACCCACACACCCAAGCATCAAGTGGACAGGACGTACGATGACATCACACGAATTAAATTGCGCAAATGACCAGAGGATTCTTGTTTCCTACAAGGCAGCCTGTAGGTGAAACAACTATGACCAACCACCCTTTCCAGCGTGACTTACGGTGCAAGGCGCATAGTCGCCAATTAACTGTTAAACTATTAGTTGTTTTTAGCAATTAAAACTACTAATCCCTCGACCATTACTCTTGCACAAGAAATTGAACTATTATGCCAATAAACTATTATGTCTAACAATATTATTAATTCAACATTTGTAACTCTTTCTAACAAAGGATACTCCTATTATGTTTAATAAAAATCCAATAAGTACTAAACTTTTACATCATTTAGTATTAGTAAAAAAATTGAATATTTTCTAACACTGTCTACTTTTATTTTCTTTAAGTTCAATTCACTTTAAGGATATGTTGGTTAAGGTAATTTAAATGTATGTAAAATATTGGTTAAAAGTTCCATTATGAAGATGGTTTACGTGGAGTTTGATCACCTTGAACAAAAAAATAATACTTCATTGTCTAACAAATATACGCTATTCCTATCCAAAAATATAAGCTAATGCTCTCAACCAAAAGAGGGGTATCCCTCTCTATTAACCACCAGATATCTCTGTCTATTTAACACATGATAATGCTGTCATAATATATAAATTCGTTATCATCTTAATAATTTTGTCTATCAATTGGTTGTCTATTGATAAGTCTAATGCTAACGAAGGATAATAAGGATTTTAACACTAAA
Source organism: Picea mariana (assembly GCA_032191745.1). NCBI lineage: Eukaryota > Viridiplantae > Streptophyta > Pinopsida > Pinales > Pinaceae > Picea > Picea mariana. The sequence continues at coordinate 171,171 of JASDQU010738311.1, forward strand.
TATGTAAATGATGATATTGTTATCTACTTTATAATTCTATCCTTTAGACAGCTATATATCGCTCTATGTTGGTAAGCTGTAGATCACTATATATAGAATTCTTTAAATAAAACTCATGGATAGATATAATCAACGTTGTCAAAGATTTTCCTCCTATTAAGAACAGAGGTAATACTGTCTAACCAACGCAGAGATAAATTCTTTATAAAAACATTGTCCACGAATGATCAATTCACAGTCAGTAAATGGAGGGTATGGCAGGCTGAATTATATATGCAATCACCAAGCAAGAGAAGCTGAAGTTGTTGTCAGTACATATAATAAAAAAAATGCAGACATTTGCATGGTAAACACGCAGTCAATCACAGGGAGGAAAATGCATCCATTCACAGGATAAAAACTCAGTCAAAAAAAGGAAACCATTTATGTCAGTTACGGTATAAAAATGTGATCATTCAAGATGAAATTCGCTGCCATTCAAGGCACGGATTCGTTGTCATTCACGGTATAAAAACACAATCATTCAAGATGAAATTCGTTGCCATTCAAGGCACGAATTCGCTGTCATTTACGGTATAAAAACACAAGCATTCAAGATGAAATTCACTTCCATTCAAGGCACGAATTCGTTGTCATTGACAGTTTAAAAACACAAGAATTCAAGATGAAATTCACTTCCATTCAAGGCATGAATTCATTGTCATTGACGGTATAAAAACACAATCATTCAAGATGAAATTCGCTGCCATTCAAGGCATGAATTCACTGTCATTGATGGTATAAAAACACAATCATTCAAGATGAAATTCGTTGCCATTCAAGGCACAAATTCGTCGTCATTGATGGTATAAAAACACAAGCATTCAAGATGAAATTCGTTGCCATTCAAGGCACGAATTCGTTGTCAATAATTATTAAGTTCACCTAGTTTAAAATGCTATTCAAACATTGTTATGCAACCAGGAAATAAGTATGAGATCGTGGATTTAATTAAGATAATTTTTTGAAGGATAAGATTCATGTCTCAATGCTAACAACATGACATTATTATAGCTTCCTTTGGTTATGCATAGTACAGGAAAAATGTTGTCCAAATAGAAATCGTAGGCTATATAAAAATATAAAACACAGTCGTAATGATATATATAAAAACGCCAAGAAGAAGTGTGGTTGAAAGTGTGGAAAGTCATGGTTGAAATAATGGCAATGGAAGACCATAAAAAGGGTAAATCATTGTGTAATTAAAACTGAAATTTGCAAGCAAATCCACTGCCAATCCATCAAGAAAAACACCAGAAAAATTTCGCTGTGTAAATAAAATTTCCATTGCATTCAATCAAAGGTAGATTTGTTGTGGTTTATGTGCTAAAAAGAAAGATAAAATTCGTCCCCCAAGCAATAAATTGCAGGGTTAAAAAGGAAGACCAAAAGTATATAAAAACACATAGTAAATTCACCAGAAAGGTATCAAACGCAGAGATCAACGTAGAGGGTCATAAGCGGTTCGCTGTGGGAAGAAAAAAAAACAACCATAGAGGTAATCAATCACAACAAGGTGCAAGACATTCACTCAACCAGGAACAACCAACAGGGGTAGACAGATGGGAAAAACATCCTTCGTTCGTCATCAATGCACATAAAAACAGGGCATTAGGATCTATAGGTTTATTAACATCGAAGTGATGACCATCGATCCAGCTCCTAGACGACTGCTCAGGCGTGGACTGATAAACTAGGGATGAGGACGAAGTAAAAATCACAACTCTTCACAAAAAATCAATAAAACCAATAGGACAGTCACATCATTCAAGGATCGAATGCCAAGCGAATCAAGTCACGCAGCGAGCTTAAGGCTATGGGGAATTTAAGTTATCGATTAAAATGTTAAGTCAAACACCTTCTTTACAGAGTTAAAAGTACAGAAATGAAAGTGTAAGTTCAATAGTAATCTACCATGCAGAATAAAAGCATGCGTACCATAGCCCAAGGTGACAGCTTCAAGTCGTTGTTCTATGTGCTCCATGTAGCTCCCTCTTGCCGACCGATGAGACTTCACCGGTACCTCCCAGCCAATGCTAGGGGTACTCTTCTTCCCCCTTAGCCCCCCGAGCCGCAAATGGGCCACGCACACTAAACCAAAGCACAACTAGATCCCAGATCGCCCCGCAAGGCCGAGCTACCACTCCTCACCGAGATGGGTATACCAACTCCCACAAGATAAGCAGTGAAGTCAAAAATTTTTCAGCATAACATTACGCATAAAAGAAGAGATCCATACTCCTCCTCCTCCATCCTTTATAAAGAGTTTCTAAGATATTTTTTTCCCAAATTCCCATTTAATTTAGTTTCCAATAATTTAATTCAGAAAAATCTTCCCCCGTACACATGTCACCCATCCCCTTAGTTGCACCAAAATTTAATTTTCATTAACTAATTGTTTACTCCTATTTCCCTTACCCACCTAAAAGCATTCCTAGAATCACTCCTAGGTGTCTCCATATTCCCTTACACATTTTAATGACTTACCCCCTTACTAATTTACTAGTTGAGTTCAATTTACAAAGTTCTTAAAGGCAAGATACCTTACTAAGTAAGTCATTCTGTTGTTTCCTTATGTTTCCATTTCTCTTTATGTTTCCTCTTTTTCCCCTTAGTTTCCTAATTCTTTTAACTTTCCCTCTTTCCCTTTTTATCTAAAACTCAAATTAACAAGTGTAGGAAATTACCTTTTTCCCCTTTTTCTTTTTAATTAATAAATTTTTAATTAGCACATGTAACAAAACAATTAATTCCCCTTTTTTTAAATTTAATCCCCCAAAGTAATTTGATTTTAATAATTTAATTGAGATTCTTACCCCCTTTTTGTCACATGTTTAAAGATGATTATTATTATTTATTTTTTTTACCACAAGTATTACTTTAGACCTAGATTTTAATTTCCGAGGCGAGGCGACATTTTAATAGGGAAATTGTTTTTAAATATTTCTTATCACATTATTCATTCTAAGGCCATCTAGGTTTATTCACTTATTAGTTAACAACGTGACGTGCCCTTCAGGACGCACTAGGTGCTCCAAGGGTGCCATTCGCCTCATTTTGTTTCCCTTGCGCGACGTGCCCTTCAGGACGCACTACATGCTCCAAAGGTGCCACTCGCCTCTTGACTGACTTGGTAGACATCAAAAAACCCTAGATTCAATACTCCGCCAGGTGATCTTGTGGGAGACTAAGGGCCTCTAAGGAATAAGGCCCATGCCTTATTGCGTGCCCCTTAGAATCGTCATGAGCGACTGTCGTAGTCTGCCCTCACGACATCGTGGGTCTTCTCGAACTAGGTAAACGTTAACCTACAGTTCGAGCCATGGTGGGAGTGCTAGTAGGTTGTGGCAGGGTTGTTGTTCACACCTCTACCTCAACGTCTCTGGTATTTGTGCATGACCCCTCTACTGCACATGTGAGTATGGTCAGCAAGATATCGTCAGCCTACATCATCAATGAATCATGTCAGAATAAAATCCATAATCATAACATCTAATGAGATGCACATATTTCATATATAGAACAATCAAACCCCAATAGTCCACTCCCTGACTCAATTTGGAGTCCAAGGGTTTCATCGATGCCTCAGCATCCTCGAGGTCCAAATCTTTCACACTCAAGAGAACCAAGTCAGTAACACCTGTCTAAGTCAATACAACAAAATAACATATAATCACATCCATAATGCCTCATAATCATAATCAACGACCAATAGTATAATAATCCAGATCACTTGCAAGCAAGTGTCCTCAAAGAATAAGTTTTCTTAGTGCGCGCAAAAGCGGGATGTTACAGGAAAGGGAATTTGCATGCATAAGCACTATGAGAATACAGAGTAGACCACAAGTGAACCAGAGATGACATAGAGGATTTGTAGAGTTGAAAAAGGGGAGAATCATTTGTAAAGAACAATGGCACCACCAAAAGTTGGAACACCAGCTATCGAAACACAAAAACCATCCCGAACGCGACCACGGGTCACACTAGAATTCGAGGAAATGCCCGGAGCTTCAGCTTCGCAGCCGGGGTTTCCCAGGGATTACATACGTCTGAGAAAGGACACCACACCATAGGTTAGACTTCCCAAGGATGCCAAGTACCTGTTGGTTATGTCGGAAATACCACCAGGTGTTATTATTGAAGGGGACTTGATTGGAAAGGTCTCTTCTTTGAATTTTTCATACCATGACATAAAAGATGCACACAATTTTTTCGAGTTAGCACGGAAAAGGTATTTATGCACTAAAAGTGTACTAGGGACAGGTGCAATACTAGTCGAGCCGTAGAGTTGGGCAATCGGGATAGAAAAATCAGGGATATTAAACTTGTTAGAAATCCCACACTTTGGCATAAGTCTAGAAATAAATGCGTGTGTCAATCTGTTATTGAGTTGCGTTCCTGGAGGGACTTTATGTCTAGACCCACTAGTATCTATCGATTCAAAATTTCAACACCTTTAGAAGAAAGCAAGGGTTGGATGTCACCAACATAAGTGATGACATATTTAGATTTGCAACAAAGGTATTGGCCTGCAAATTACTAAGGAAATGTCAGAAGGATGAGGTTTCGGCCACGGTAATAGTAGTTATGAAGAAGTGCACAGAAGGGGTCCAAATGAATTGGGCCACATTTTTTGTCAATCAGTTTCTAATAAATTGCATTGGATCCCGAGAGAAAGGCATGGAATTTCACTATCCCTATATTATCGTATTGATAGCATTGGTTTCCTGGAGGGAGCTAGACGAGTTCCATTTTTTTAAAACATCACGAAGAGATAATGCAACAGTGAAAAATATTAACTTATGGCATATTTCTCACAAGGGGAGACAACAAGAAAACAATGTTACCTTCTATGTCTACTTTGACACAATCAAGCACATCATAGAGCACACACAATGCATCACCACTCAGACCATGAAGAACTATCAGGATATTGCTCACTTCAAAGAAGGGATGCACCACATGTATATCTAAGCTAAAAGAGACCCAACGCACCAGTGGTTGCCAACAAGATACAAGTTGATAGAAGAGGATTTATGCCTTATTGCCAATGATTGGGATGAATAATGAAAACTTCCAGTTGACGAAATGGAGCACCCTGATGAGGAAGAGGAATGAGACATTGAATATGAAGGACCATATGAGACATAGGGAAATGAACAAGGAAATGGCACAGGGGACATGCAGGAGACAGTCCCAAACGCAAGGGAAAAGAAGAAAGACAAGGATAAGGGGACAACAACACCTCCATGTAAGAAGATGAAAGAACATAAACCACTAGCTATCTACACTTTGATTGATGATAATATTGATAGAATTGGCTGCCAATTGAGGGATGCCATAAAGGAGGTAGTTCAACAGGTGTCACAACTACAGGAAGAGATGAACAAAAAGGTGCAAGAGTAGTTGACGAAATTACAACAATGGTTGGAGGTAGTAAGCATAGTTCTAGAGAGAAGATCTGTTGAAGGCCAACCAACAAGCACGGTTGGAGAAGCATAGGTCACTACTTCGTATCTGTCAGAGATCGTAGCAATACACCGAATTTTGAAGATCTCACCTGAAGTAATTGAGTTCCCTTCGTTGGAGATGCAGGAATAGACAAAATTACTAAGTCACCTGGAATCAGTATTGTCACATATTTCCATGGAATCCTTACAAGGATTGCAGGAAAGGGTGGCTAAGGAAATACAGTTTTGCACATAAGCAATAGAAAAGGAGTTAACCAAGGTAGCGATGGATAAAGTAGACCTATATAAGGTTCATTATTAGGTATTGTAGGAGAAGGATGAGGCTGAACAGAAGGTTAAGAGGATATAACAAGCCATCCAGAAGATATATAGGTAGATTCCTCAGATACCGATGGTGATAGAAGCCACAATAGAGGAGCAAATATCGAAAATCAGCAAAGTAATTCAAGTATTCCACAACAAGATTGGAGAGTTGGAATCATGCACCACACTAGGTACACCACCCGAGATAAAGGCACAAAAATACAAAACAACAATAACCTCAGTCGAAAACATTAAGAGTCTCGGTGAGGAATGTGTGAGTCTATGTGAAGAAAGAACACAAATTTTGACACAATGAAAAATGAATCTAGAGATGAAGGTAATAGAAGAAAGAGTAAGAAGTGTGCAAGAGAAGAAAGAGTAAGAAGTGTGCAGGAGAAGGCACATAAATCCATTGAAAGAATAAACACTTTGCACTATCAGAACGCATGTTGACCATCCTTGTGAACATAAAGGTATATAATGAGATAGAGGAGATGAGGGCAGTGCAGAAGACTATAACACAATGCTTGGAACCCCTACATGACGAAGAAATAAAGATAATTGGGGGATTGGAAATGACGCAGATCATGGTGAAGCAGGTTGAGAAAGACTATGAGGATAAGCTTGTGATGCTAAGGACATGGGCCATAGAAGAAATCCTAGAGAGGAGTGCTAGCGAAAAGAGATAAGTCGCTATAGCTAGAGAGACATTGAAAAAATTTACAGAGTCATGGAAGGTAGCAATGCAACAGACCTGAGTGGCTCAGGATGATCCACAATTGAGTGTTTGGGGCCTTTTGGACAGTCATTTTGGATGCAATTTAGAGAAATATCCTAAGGGTTGATGAGATGCACAGTATCAGAGGAAAGAAGAGAAGGCATGATCAAAGTACGCAGTAAAGGAACACTCAGGATCAGAGTGCACAGTAAAGGCACATTCAGGATCGAAGTGTGCAATAAATGCACATTTGGCAGCACATAAGATGATAAAGCAAGGGAATAAAGAAAGAAGATAAAGAAGGGGAATAAAGAAAGGGAATAAAACAAGGAAATAAACCAAGGAAATAAAAGCAAGGATATAAATCAAGAAAAGAACGCATGAACTATGTGTTTTCATGAGTTGTAATGAGTCATAATGAGTTGTCATAGGGTTTTGGGTAGGGTTTTGAGCCCTAAACTTTGTATATAAATATGTAATGGGTTGGGAAGAGTAGATTGTTGAGCGAATAAGGGGTTGGAAGAATAGATTGTTGTTGTTGTTGATAGAATAAACTAAGAATGAGAGAGAGTATGTGTTTGAAGGTTTAGGGGAGGTTTCTCAGCGAGAGGATTGCACTGCAGAATGGCTAGGTAGGATGGGAACTGATATCATGATGTACCTATTGTAGCACAGTGTGCAAGCTTGAGATGAATTGCACAAAGAATAATAAAGAAGCCAGCCGTTGTGGACATAGCCCAAGGATTGGGTGAACCATGTTATATTATGTGTCTGAATGTGCCTCTTTATGTGGTTGTTCATGAATGTTCTGGTTATTCATGATTAGATCTAGTTCTTTTTTTTATATGAATGATGCACAATAATTATGAATGTTCAATTGAATGGTCTATGTCACAATCTGCATTATAATGGTGGTGTATAATTGAGTTTACCAATTAATCAAGGAGTAAGGGACACAAAATATTTTGCACATGGTATATAAGTATCAATGAATATGTTGATGACCTCACATCCCCTCATCTCTACAGAAACCTTGTTCCTGCAGTCCCAGTAGATACCTCAGGTGAGACTTCACTTGCATGCAATTTATGCTGAAAGGGTCAGTATCTGAATGGTTTTGTTGGTTAGATAAGTTGAACCTAGGGTCTTACATCTGCGCGTCAAAAATGGGTAACAATGACATATTACTTATAACTATCCTAGGCACCCTATGTTGGTAGTCTAATAAATCCACTACAATGCATTCATCTAATACAAAACTTCAAACTATAATTCAAA
>JASDQU010738311.1:179029-193043 GCA_032191745.1 Picea mariana
TTTACCAATTAATCAAGGAGTAAGGGACACAAAATATTTTTCACATGGTATATAAGTATCAATGAATATGTTGATGACCTCACATCCCCTCATCTCTACAGAAACCTTGTTCCTGCAGTCCCAGTAGATACCTCAGGTGAGACTTCACTTGCATGCAATTTATGCTGAAAGGGTCGGTATCTGAATGGTTTTGTTGGTTAGATAAGTTGAACCTAGGGTCTTACATCTGCGCGTCAAAAATGGGTAACAATGACATATTACTTATAACTATCCTAGGCACCCTATGTTGGTAGTCTAATAAATCCACTACAATGCATTCATCTAATACAAAACTTCAAACTATAATTCAAATTGGGATTTCCAACAATCTTGAATAGAGTTTTAAACATCAATATGTTGCATTGGTTTACATTTACTCTAAGAATTCTCTTCGTTAACTACAAATAAAGAGTTTCAACAATCCATAAAGAAATTTGTAAAGACCATTTATACATTATGGTGAAAAAGAAAAAGGTACTTATCTATAGAAAGAACAATGCACATGGAAACCAACTACATATGAGCTAATTACCACCCAACAATAGGTATTCATTGAAGCTACCATCCCAAATTTGGGCTATGAAACAAAAATAGTGAATACCCACCAAACACTACCAACAAATATCCACCTTAGCCTTAACCTATTGCAGTATTGTAAATCTCTACCACAACTACACATCCACTATCAATCCTCTAATACTTGTGCTAGCACTTGATATGATAATTTTCTACCTTCATCTTAGCCTCTATCTCGATGTTAGGATTGTTCATTATTTTTCCTTCTACAACTCAGGTAGTTCCTTCATTAACCCAATGGACTAGGCATGAATTTAACTTGACACGATGTAGAGGCTGAGAAGGCTATTGGATAATGGTGCAATGCTTTGAGTTATAATAACCAATGGAAACCATCAAAAAGTCTAGCAAGTTGGGCATTCTCATAGTTTGACACAATTAGACTATAGGTTACTCTATGGCAACCTAATACTCTATAATAGTTAGATAAGATAACATGGGGTGTATATGCATAATTTTAGTATAAGGATAGAAGAGTGAAACATGATTATAAAAAAATATAGAAAACATAAGCATCATTGGGGAACTTAGAGGATAAATGAGGGAAGATATTCTCTTTTTATAAGGAAAAAGGACTTGTAGAGAATAAGGATGGAGGACTATTCAAGTTGGGAAAACTCCAAAATATGAAGAAATGATGTCTCGATAGTAAAAATTGTATCATACACACTTAAAGACAAATAGAGGAATATTTGGAGCGCTCCACTAAATTCAAAAACATGTGAATGTTAAGCATAGATTGTTATGTAACCATTATGAATGAGCTTAAGGATGGATATGATGTATTTGACTATGTATATGATGGTTTATATCATATTTCTTCTTGAAGTCTAGTGGTGTTTATGCTATGAGTTGTTATGTCCTTTTGTGTTACGATACATGTGTGAATGGTGAGGAAAAAAACTTGTAGATTACATGATCATTCCATTATGTTTATGATGTATTTAATAATCATTGATTCACACTCCTAATCAATGAAATAAGGTTATTGATGCATGATCCTAAGGACATTAAACCTAATCCTTGGAACTACCCTCTTTCGAGAAGAGAATAGGACCTCCATCTAAGAGATTCTAAGATATTGATGAGTTGAAACAATTAATGAACTTTTGAAGTAAAGTTAATATGTGCAACAAGTGTTTATTCTATGGACCTAATTTGGTTATGCCATCTATGCTTGATTGTCACCATCTTGGAAAGGTGTTGTGTGGAAAATTGTGAAGTGCTAAGTTCTAATTGAATGGAGATCTTGAAACTTGATTTTTTGTCTAAATAAATTATTATCTAAGCTATGCATTTTAAGACTAAAAGATTGACTTATGTTGAATAGTGTAATTCCAGAATCTATCATAGGGAGGAAGGTTTTCTTTTGAAATAGTTTTATATTATTGAAATTTTATTTACAAACCATTTCCATCAATGGAATTTTATATCAACAAACATCTCTTCTTATGTCGGTATTGAAGGTACAATACATGGAGGAATATTGGGAGTGCTCCATTAATTCAATAACCATGAGAAGAAAAGTAATCGATTCTTTTTTAACTTATGCCCACTTGAATACAAGTCGATGAATATTAGGAATGATCTAGACTAATTCAACAATCGTAGAAAAAAATTTATAATTTATTTAAATAATTTTGAAATTAAAGATTATGTCTCATTTTTCCACCCTTTATCTTCCTCTCTTAGTAGTACTTCATAACCCCGAGTAATCTTAACCATGTACACATTTTATTGTATTATGTGTTTTGTTATAATTTTGCAATATAATAAGTTGAGATGTTAGATTAACATGTCAAAGTAGAAAAACAAATTATAAACACAACACTAAGTCTAAGAATCATTATTCTCTATTTAGGCCTTGCCTTTAGCTCCACATTAAGAATATTTACAAATATATTTATATCATGATTTGTTCAAACTTATCCCACATGGCTTTAAACACTAGAAAAATAAATAATAACATTATTTATTTACATAATCAATTATTTCCCAAGGATTAAAATGGATATTACAAAGGTGCATTGCATGGAACATTGCAATATGCTTTAGGGGATGAGCACCCATGGGGTATTCTATCTTCTCAAATTCAAAATATCTTTTTATTTTATTGATATAGCTCGACCATTTCAATTATTAAACAACCAACATGGTGCCTTGTAATTGGCAAGATGCTTGATTATTAAACTTTATAAATAGGCGTCACTCCCTATTAAACTTTATAAACGGGCGTCACTCCCTGAAACAATTTCACCAACCCTTCCCGCTTTTGATAACATGCCATCCCTGCAACAATATTGAAATATGGTAAAGAACATTTATCTGCTGCACATGGAGGCATGATATAGTAACGAACATTTATCACACTATGTTTCCTATGCGGCTAGGGTTTTCCCTAGTTGCCTTTATCGATCCTTCTCTGAATTGTTCATTGGAATCGCCCATCGCTCAATGAGAGTCGAAGTTTGAAACAGATGATACGGGAAAAGAAAATGGAACCATGACACAAGAACCCATGGGATGGACTCATTTAGTACCTGGGAATACTGCTTTCCGCTCGAGTCGAGCGGAGCTGCTAACTATTGTTGAAGAAGGGTCATTTTCTTCACTTGTAGGATCGGGTTCTAAGTAGCTTGGGAGATGCCTGCAAGGAGACAAAGTCGTTCATCTCTCTAGTTTGATCCATGATTCAAAAGAAACAAATTCAACCTTAACAACTTCATTATGTAGAAAGATTGGAATCTATCCCTCAATTGGATCTCACGTCCTTGGAACCAACAAAGAAATCCCTCATTCTATCTGAATGAGCTCTGGTTGGAAAGTTTATAGGCCTCTGTCCCAACACAAAAGCTATGGAAATATGGATAGTTGAGCATTGGTCCCCCCTCGAAGATCAATGGATCGGTAATATCATTTTCCTCTCAACATGGTTATTATGTCTTTCTATTTTTCTACTTTTAAATAAGGAAGAGTGAAACCAGATATTGAGATCTGGGCCATACTTCATGGGATCCAAGGGAATGTATATGCCCTCATGGAACATTGACTTAGATCTAGAGAACGAGATTACAAGAGCTTCAATGTGAGACAGATTACCTCACCTTCCATTAATCTCTTAGGATGAATGCTCCCTTAGAGAGATTGAAAGCAAATTGGGTCATTGAGTAGAACCAAAAGGTAATCTATATTCTTGTGCCAAAATATGCATGGAGGTGTATTTGGAGAAGGGACTCACAAAATCTTTGCAAATTAATATAAATGGGTGGGGCCACCATAAAGTGCTAGATTATGAGCAGATTCCTTTCAAGTGCAATGTTTGTCATGAGTATAGACATTTTTCTAAAACTTTTCCAAACATCCAAGTAGAGCAGCCCCCTTCAAAACAACAGTCAAGGAAGGAACTGGAGTTCAAGATGGTTCCAAGAAGGCATAGAAATTTGTAGTGAAAGGGGCCATCTCATCCAAAGACAACACAAGAGGCTCTGTCCACATTAAGAAACCACAAATTTGATGTTCTTGGGAACCTAGAGGGATTATAAAACACTAAAAAATACATAGAATAAAGTTGAAGAGGAATAACTCATGACTAGTTCATTTTAGTAATGATATAGAACCCCCCCCCCCCGCCCCACAAGAATCTAACAACCACTGCCCAAGAAGAAGAGGAGGAAGCAAAAGAAGAAGAGGGAAATGAAGAAGATGTAGAGGAGCCAAAGGAGGAAGATGATGTTCAATAAAGGAGACAGGCAAGGAAGAAAGGGACTTAGGTCAAAGTGAGAAAAAAGAAGCAAAGCCAAAAGTGCAATCCCAACATGAGCACTCTAAATCCTTCTCCTTTTTCAAAGTTCTGAAGAAGGCTCCTAATCCCTCCCCTCATCTTACAAGGGGAAGGAAATCCAATAGGGATAGGATAGCTCATGAAGAAAAGATGATTATTCACTTGGGACATCAGGAAATTTTTGGTTTTATCTTGAGATAATTACGATCTATTTCTATATTTCACTCCAGAATCAATTTGTGAGAATTTATCAATGTACACAAGAGATTGGTATGAAAATCCCTGTAAAAAAATTGATTTCTCTCTCCACTATTTCGTGGAGGGAAGCTAGAAATATGCACTATTCCATAATGTACTTTTTGTAGTTTGCAGTAAATTGTTTTATGTAATATTAGAGAACCTCTTGACTTTGGGCTCTAAATCATTGAAGGATACATATGTACTCTACTACTAGCACTAGCTACATCTTTTTAAAATAATATACTATTTTCCTATTTCTGTTTTAAAAAAAAACAATACATTACAGTGTCTTCGTGCTTTCAATCTATATATCTCAATTTATATAGCATTAATTACTTTGTTGCAAGGTGCATATTATGTCAACGAAACTAAGTAGACAACAACAAGGTTCCTACAATGTCCCAAGTAAGCCTACCTAATCATGTTAGGATTGTGCTCACTGCTTTTCCATTCTTTAGAAGGCAAGAAAAAACGAAAAGTGAGAGTTTTTGCATTGTATTGTGCCCTAGAAAGCAATATGCATTGACCCCAATGTACAATGCAGTGATTGTTACATTGCTCGATGCTTATTGATAGTGTCATGGGTGTCATTTTACTTGCATAAATAAAAATATTAAAGTCTTGGGATGGTTAACTAGATTATGCAAACTCATAAAAGTAGTGTATATGAGTTGTGAGCATTGTAGGGTTTATGTAGTAGAATACAATAGAATGTTGGCAATGTAATATCGATGTGATTTATGAATAATGTCAACGTTATGGCTTGCACTTTCAGGAGAAAGCTAAACTTGTAGAAAAAGTAGTCTTTTTCTAGTCACATATTTGCTAAGAATCCAACATAAATTTTAGGGATGAGTAGAGTTCTACCATGATAAAAAATGAATCATTGTATAATTTTTCATTTATTTTGGTACTTTTTGGGTGAAAAAATTGGAGCTATGCACTTTTAGGGCCCATTTTAGGAGCATGGCCCATTTTGGTGATTTAGGGTTCATAAACTTCTGACACTAGTTTGAGGCATCAAATGACATTTTTTGGAGTACAAATTTAATATTCAAACAATGTTTTCAATATCTCAATTTTGTTATACACATCAAGAGCTTTCCAACGACACAAATATAACCTCCACTGGAGTTTGTATAGGGAATTTATGTCTCTCACAAGTTGACCTATCATGTGGACCACCATGACATTGAGATGATGCCACATCAGTTCCCATTACTCAAAAACAACATTTCATACTATCATTTTTGCTAAATATTATGTTTTGTGCTACCCAAAAGTCAGTTTTGAAATTGGGCTTTGACACCATTATGTAACATATTCATAGCCTACTTATGAGAATTAAGGTATAGTTTGACTCACATATTTGAGTAAAACTTTTCCATCACACTTCTTGGTTATTTGTCTATAAATTCTATCCTTGGACCCATGAAGAGGATAGATACCGAGAAACATGATAAGATTATGGGAAATTGTACTTTTCTACTCAATCCAGTGAAGACTTGATGAAAATGATAGAATACATAAAGAAAACATTCTTGGCCTAATTCTCATTTTTCTACCGTCTATCTTCCTCGCTTGTTGGTACTTCATAACTCCAAGTAGTCTTAACCATGTACACATTTTATTATATTATGTGTTTTGTTATAATTTTGCAAAATAATAAGTTGAGATGTTGGATTAATATGTCAAAGTAGAAAAACAAATTATAAACACACCACTAAGTCTAAGAATTGTTGTTTTCTATTTGGGCCTTGCCTTTACTCTACACTAAGAATATTTAAAAATATATTTACATAATGATTTATTCAAACTTATCCCATGTGCCTTTAAACACTAGAAAAATAAATAACAACAACATTATTTCTTTACATAATCAATTATTCCCCAAGGATTAAAATTTGGTATTACAAAGGTGCATTGTATGGATCATTTGCGATATATTCTAGGGGATGAGCACCCATAAAGATATCTTCTCAAATTCAAAATATCTTTTTATTTCATTGTTCACTAATCTATTAACTCCTTTTCTTTTATACTTTCTCCCTGCAAAAAGAACTTTTATTTTCATCCGCGCATTGCCACCTTAACTTTGCTAACATGTTAGTTTGAAGGAAAATTATGTAATATAGCTTGACCATTTCAACTATTAAACAACACCCATCAGGGGTCTTTCAATTGGCAAGATGCTTGATTATTGCCTCTATATCTTCTTTTCAAATAACATTTTTTAACTTTTCCCAAGAATTCCATTGGAATCCTTTCCTTCAATGTATTTTTCATAAAGTTCATGTATATATGCAATAATTTCTTACTAATTTATCTCACCCAATCAATAGGTTCCTAAATCTAGTTGTTTCTAGAATTGTTTTGGATGGCATGTGAACGTCTCAATTGGAACAAGAACTTTATTTCTTAAGAACATATTTTTTCAATGTATAATTTTTTTTGTATTCATTCATCCAATGTGTCCTCTCACCTAATCTAGTACTTAATAATTGTTTTTCGCATTCATTTGCATTGAACATAGCAGCCATTATAATATCTTTTATTGGATTTTCTCTTGTAATATTGAAAGCATTCCTCTTTTATATATACTGAAGTTTTGTTAAAATATTTCTTATTTATTTGAAATATTTGATAATTGATTTTATAATAATTTTAATGATATTTGTAATCATTATAGTTTATTTCATTTAATTGTAGTTTAGCGGTTGAAATAAAACATCACCATGTTAGATATCCAAATTCAAACTCAATAACATAAAACTTTGAAAATTGAATTAGCATTGATTGTATGACACCTTCTTCACTTTGTCCTCTACACTATGATGTGATATGTCAAAGTCATTTACATTACTGTGAATAATAATAATAGGGTGAACTAATTTATGAGGTAAATTTAGAAACAACTTAATTAAAAACTTTTTTACACTTAAAAGATTATATATTTATGTTATTTTTATTTTGGATAGTTTTTTTTGGAAAAAAGTTTTCTTAACAATAAAGTTATTTTATTCTTCAAATTTCCATATTAACTTTTAATATCTAGTTAAATATATAAAATTTAAATAAGTTTATAAATATGTTTTTAAAAATAAAGCTTTAAATCTATATGGAATATTTTACTCAAATATAACATTAAAAATTTTACATAATTGAGTTTTTAACTTTGTAAGAGGATACAAACCATAGGTGTTAATAATCCATATTTATAAAAACACTACATAGGTGTTAGTTCTCGATTTACATATCATAAAGTTATTTATAATAATAATAATAATAATTTTGATAAAGTTTTATATTGTTGAACTCATGATGGATAAAATGTCATGCTGAAGTCATTGATTTGGACTCGTGATGGATAAAATATCATGCTGAAGTCATTGATTTGGACTTGATTGTGGCACACCTAGATTTTACACGAAAACAACATGAAGTTGGATTCTTGTTACTTTTAATGTTTGTCTTCCCTTGAAAACTTATTAACTAAAATTGATAAAGGCATGATTGTAGAGCGAAGAAAATCACAAAAATCGTTCCCAGATTGGAAAATTATTAGTCGGTGGAGGTGTGCTACGGTATGTCCTCTTGTCAATTTTCAAGTTTTCTCATTGGCTTGAAATTGGAGTGGATGAACTACATCACAAAGTGTTGAGATAATTGCATGATATAATTTAACTTATATTGTTTAGATCAATGAATCCGTAACTTGTTTAAATCAATGAAGTGGTCACTGGTTTATAAGTTATTTAGTAAAAAGATATAAAACTAGTGAATGAAATTGTATTTTAATATAAAAAATATATCAATGGTGTGTTGTTTAATATTAGAGTGATGTGTAATTCTTTCAATCTAGTAAACATTATATATATAACCGTCACTATAGGTTATGATATACTTTTCTTGCCCCATCATGTCGCCCTGAAATATAAGTCTAGAACAAATTGTCACTACCACTACCACTATCACTGTCATTGCCACTGTTAATCTTACTGCCATTGTCACATAAACCTGTAACCAGTCAACTTGTCACTGTATCCAAGCTATCACATCAACCTGTCCTACCTGTCACTGTCACTGATACTCAATCAAATCCTCTCACATGGATCATATACCAAAGACACCTCTCAACTAGATGTCCAACATCACAAACACATGCCTCTACCAAGCATGTACCAAGATTACCAACATACCCTCACAAGATATGTGTCTCAACCATGTACCAAACCATCAACATGTACCATACCAAGCATCAACCGTGTACCACAACCTGTACCACAACAAGTGCATCAACCATGCACCAACAATGTATCTCAACCATATACCATATCACTCAATCATGCCATGTACCATAGGATATCATCAATGAAGTGCCTCAAGCTTAACCAAGATAACCTCAATACCAAGATACCAATATAGCCAAGATGTTCTACTAATCAATGTACCATTACATCACTAAGGTGTACCTCAACATGTACCAATGTCACCAAGACATGTACCAAGAGTGTGCCTCACACCATGCACCAAGGATGTGCCTCATCCATATACCATATGCCTTAACAAAGTACTCAAGAATGTTCCTCAATATCACCAATATGAAACCTCGTAACATATAGAATAACATACCTGTAACCTACAGTTGACCAATTGTATCAAATAACAAATGAGTAAACCAACCTGGGCATTAACAACCTGGTACAAACATCACTTTTCACAGATCCACGACTTGCTCCTCTATTGGTCGCGGATATCTGTGCTTTCCTCCACTACAACCTGTGTACATCTATGCCCTGTTGACCTATAACCCGCATATACCTCAAAAACTATGGTTACTCACATTTGTTACAAATCTGAGACTTTCACCTACAACCTTCCTTCACAACCTCAGACTTGTTACCTCAGATTCGACCTCAGATTTTCCAATAAAAAGATAAACGATATCACTTATTCACTTAGAGATATTCAATAGAATGTGTGTGTGAATGTACTTATGAGAGACTCCTTTAGGTGTATTTATACTTTTTCTTTAAGTAACCTCTTTCCTTACTTTAGGGGTTTCTTGTTACAACCACTTAACCCTTTCATTAAAGACTTGTAAACAACTAGGGGCTTCTTGACCATTCTTCAAGGCTTATAACTTCACAGAGGCATAACTCCTCAACCGTGAGGAACTATGTGGAATACCACCTATCAACATAAATGACATGACGAGGACTATCTATCCATGAGTAAGTTGCTTTCATTTTCATTGTCATTCATGTCCTTATTCCTTAAACAACTTCAGGTCTCATGACCACACCTATGGGGCTTCATGTAGACTTCATCAAATGCACCCATCATACTTGTTGAAATTATTGACAACTAACTCACCATCAATATCGATCACAACTTTGGGGTATCTCAAATGTTCTAAGGGCTGACATCAATGACAACCAACTATCCAACAATCTCCCCCTTTGGCATTGATGACATCATCAACATTGATGGTGAAACTCATACTCCAATACTCATGCTCCCCCTGTGACCATTGATCCTCATCAATGTTTCTCTATCTCTCCCCCTTTGACATCAATGGAAAAGGGTATCTCTCCTTGGAGTTGATCCCCCTATCTTCATGCGTCTATTCTTTCTCTTAACATGTTTTTGTCATCATGTTTCTTTCCACATTCTTCTTCTCTTTTGATAGAAAATAGTGACTCCCCCCTTAAGATATACCTTCTCTGAACAATCCTTCTGACTTAATGCACTTGAATCTTACTTTTTTAATATTTCTCTTTCTCTCCCTTTGACATCAAGGGAAAAATGGTAACTCGCATTTGTTCTCTCTCTCCCCTTGTATGCAAGCCTCTTCTTTTCTCTTCATGGTGTTTCCTCATGTAAACCTATGATGTACATGAGAAGCATTCACAAAGATTATTTTCTTGTATTCTTCAAGTATTTTGCATCTCTGTCCCTGTCTACATGCTACCGATCTTCCTTTCGGAATCTCTTGATGATTTCTCTTCCCTTGACTTCTCTGCAAGATGTCATGTAGATCAATGTAGGGATACCTGTAAATGTTTCCTTTCCTCTCTTCTAGTGTTTTCTAATTGTCTATTGGTGTTTCCTCTTGTAAATCTATGACACATATAAAAAGCATTCATTACTTGATTTCTTCATTCACTTGTCACGTTCACTTGACCATCCTGTTCAATGATTTTCTTCTGATGATTGATAGTTTCTCTTTCCCTGTTTTGTTATGCCTTTTGATGCTTGTAATTCTGTGACCAAATGATTCCACTGATTCCGATTGTAAATATGCTCTTTCATATATTTTTCTAGACCTGCAAATGATCTCATAAATCCATCTTTATCCATATTTCACACACTATCCACATCTTTGCTACTTAATTGTCCATAATGTTGACCCATCTATCACTTGCACTATCATGAAGGCTTCACGACTGCAACTGATCATCCCATATTCTTGTTGCTTCAAACTGAATAAAATGTGTCCACTGGTCTTCTTTATCCACAAATCAAACTCTACATGTCTAGAACAACCTGTACTGAAGATATCCATGCCTGAATACATACGTGGAATACAATCATAAAATTATGCCTGTGTAATTGCCAACTCTACTTCTCAACTAATCAATCTTGTCATTATGTACTTCTAATATTTGATTTCTTTGTCTCTGCAAATACTTCAAATTACTCGTAGGATGGTTCTTTGACCTATAGTATATAATGCAATGAATCCCCATGTTCAATATTCATATTCACTGGGAGTCTCCAAGCCAGATGGCTCAAAAAAATACTCACTCTCATGCGGATTAGTCGTCTCTGTGAAATCTGACTTCTTCCTATTTTCATGTGGATTCATTATGATCTTGCACTACAATTCTTGAAAGTACAATTTCTCAGGTATGTTCTTTGTTCTCTTGCTATTCTTTTCTTACTGTTGCAAATCCTGTGATCTCTGGGACTTGTTCTCCATTCATCTATTCTTCTTGTTTTTCATTTCTTCTCTGAACCTTCCTGTATTTGACATCTTCCTTTTTCCCTGTAGATTTGTCCTTCTCTTGTACTATTGCCACTCCTAAGAGTATGACTTATGGGCATCCTTCATTCATATGATCTTCCTTTACATGTTCTTGTTTTCTTTTCCAAACCTTCTTATATCAATGTTATTTTTCATTGAAGTATTCATCATGCTCCTACAATAACGAGCTATGCAACCATAATTGCGGCATTTGTAACACCCAATTTTGTGAGGAGCCACATAGGTATTTCTTGTTTGAACATTTTTTCCATATGCTCTGTAATCTACAACTTTATGTCCAAAGTTAATACAAATAAAACAATGACCATAAAATAAATTTGCATACCTCGGAGTCAATGATATTCTATGTAGTGTAGTCCTTATGAATTCCTACCTTGGTTGATCATGATCTTCTCTTATGTTGATTCTTTCATCATGATTGGAACTTCTTTGTTTCTTGAATGTGGAGGGTCTTGTTGAAGATGTATCTGTATCATTTTTCTTTGATTCTTGCTGACCATGATTCCTTCCTTTGAGTACTTCTGCATAACTCTTACTCTTTTCTTCATTCTTCTTTTCTGGCAACTTGGAATTCTTCTCTTCAAAATTCTCTATTGATGATGATGTGAATGTTTCTCTCTCTTCAACGTTCTTGCTAATCTTGTTGATTTTAACTCTCAATGTGACAACTTCTTCTTAAATCTTCTCAACCTCTTCTTCTTTCTTCATCATCTGAATCTTCATGACTTATTTTGTTCTATTTTCTTCTTCAAGTTGGATCTTCAAGGATATGATTTCTTTTTCAATCTTTCTCTTCAAAATTATTTAATTCCTAATATCTTTCCTTGAGATGATCTGTCATATTATCTCTCTTTTATACTTCCTTTCTTTCGGTTTCCAAACACTACTTTTCTTCCATTGCTTCCTTTCTTAGTGTTGTTATTTCGGCTTCCAAACACTGCTTCTCTTCCATTTGACTTTTGTATGTTTCTTCAATCTTTCTGGATTCTTCTAGCCGAGATTTCAGTTTCACGATGACCTGTAGGGATTCTTCGAAACTTTCTTGAGAATTATTCTTGACCAATTTTTCCTAAAGAGACTTGTTCTTCTTCCTTTCTTTTGTCAATTCGTCTAAAAAACTGATTAACTCTGCTTCAAGGTCTACTATGACTTCTTCACAATATTCTTCTTTTGAATCTATCTGACATGATTAACATCTTTCTTCTCCTTATGTTCTTGCATATTCTTTAGAATTCTCTGGATTTGTGATGGGATATTCCTCAGAGTAGAGATTATGTAGCTTATCCCAAATTTCTTTAACTAATGAACATTTTCCAACTTTTTCTCTTACTGGATCATGTAATCCTTCCTAGATGTAATCCATTGTTATTTTTTTGTTTCTTTTCAATTCCTTATTGGCTACAATTGTTAGGATCCAATCATAACCCCTCTTCTTGGATCATTAGTTAGTATGATATATTTTATATGTAATAAAGGATGACATTAGTTAATAAGTCCTATTAAATAAAGGAGAATAAGTCAATGTAAGAAGACCTAATAGAAGCTTCTACTTCTAGAAAGATATTCACCCAAGAGGCTCACCCCTATACCCTCTGAGCCCTCCAGTTGGCTCTCGTGAAATCATCAACTCTCACAGGATGGAAAAATTGTTGAATAAAGGCCACCATGGTGTGATTCCTCAATTTAAAGCCATCCAGGTCACTAATCAAGCCTCTTCTGAAGTCTCTCCTATCCTACAACTAATCTTGGAAAAGTACCCTAGGGTCTTTGAGGTTCCAACAAAATTACCTCCCTCTAGGGGTGAGCATGATCATAGCATCCCTCTCCTTCAAGGAAGTCAACCCCCCAATGTACGCCCCTATAGGCATCCATTTTACCAAAAAAATGAAATAGAAAAGACAATACAAGAATTATTGGAGACGAGGGTAATTAGCCCAAGTACCAGCCCATATTCATCCCTGGTGGTGATGGTCTTAAATAAAGAAGGTGCTTGGTGCATATGTCCAGATTTTCATGCCTCGAATAAACTGAACATCAAGGATATGTTTCTCATTCCTATCATTGATGATATGTTGGATGAACTCTAGAGCGCATGTTTCTTCACAAAATTAGACCTTCGCTCAAGCTATCACCAGATTCAGATGAAGGAGGCAGATACTACAAAGACTGTTCTTAGAACTCATGAAGGACATTATGAATTCTTGGTCATGCCTTTTGGCCTTTGTAATTCCCCATCCACCTTCCAAAGTATCATGAATAAAATATTGAAATATTGCCTTCAGAAGTTTTTCCTGGTTTTCTTTGATGACATCCTCATCCACAGTCAC
>JASDQU010738311.1:196999-211851 GCA_032191745.1 Picea mariana
ATAAAGTGAAGTGATGAGTGTATTATAATTCAAAGTGAATACAAAATAAATTA
This sequence comes from Picea mariana, assembly GCA_032191745.1. Lineage (NCBI taxonomy): Eukaryota > Viridiplantae > Streptophyta > Pinopsida > Pinales > Pinaceae > Picea > Picea mariana. Next base: position 197,053 of record JASDQU010738311.1, read on the forward strand.
TTTCAATAATAAATTTAATGAATAAATTAGAAGTGGACCCAACCCTAAAATAAGGAAAGTGGGCCAAGTGACCTAGAAGATGTTTTTAAGGAAGCTACTTGGAGAGTATAAATAAGAGGCAAAGCTCTCTCATTTGAATCACACTTGAGAGTATTGAATATCTATATGTGTCTGAGATAACCAAGGATATATAAACTAGAATTCTGAGTGAAGGTGAAGAAAAGAAGGCCGAAATGCAAGGAAGGATAAATTATTTTGATGGTGCTTTCTAAGGTATGTTATTTACAGGTCATCTCACCATTTTCACTATAACTATTTTTCTATAATGATTCAGACTGTGAAATTTCTATGCAAGTGAGAAAACATATCCAAGTATCTATGGTAAAAAATTTAGCTTGTGGGTCGCTGTATTGTGGGAGTTACACTCCGTGGAAAATAGGGTTTGTGGCCAGTCCTGAAACTAGTCAAAATCAGGTGTTTCGAGTTAAAATGTCATAACTTATTCATAACAGATCCAAATTTAGTGAGACAAAATGTGCTTGTTAGGGGACAGGCTTTAGTATTCTATGTAACATCTTCAGATCATTTCATCAAATATTTTGTGTGGAGCATATTCTACAAGGTCACTCTCTAGAATAAGCCAGAATTCAGCAAGATATGTCATTTTTTCTATAACTCATTTTCTGAGAGGTTCCAAGTAGTGAAACTTGGAGAAATTGCATAAAACACATTGAAGAACATTGTGTATCAGTTTCGGATATTTATAAATTATAGGTTCAAATTTATGATTACTTCAAGTTAGGGTTGTTGACTAATCCAAAACTAGGCATGTGAGACTAAAGAAAAGTTTGATGAAAATGCTAGTCTCTTGTTTTTAAAGTTAAGGAAGGTTTGCAGGAATGTGATCATATACACTAGGTCTATTATAGAGCTACAAATCATATTTGGATGATGAAATTGATGAGGGTTGTTGGTTGTGGTACATGTTGAGTACATGGTTGAGACAAGTAGTTGATGAGTTGGTGCACATACATGAGGTGTATAGTTGATGATGTTGGTACATATTGATGAGTCATAGTTGATGAATAGTTGACACATGATTGGAACATACTTGGTACATACTTGGTACATACTTGGATGCACTTGTTTATGGTACGGGTTGATTACAGGTTGGTGCATGGTTGATGCACTTGTTTATGGTACAGGTTGATTACAGGTTGGTGCATGGTTGATGCACTTGTTTATGGTACAGGTTAATTACAGGTCGAGGTATAGGTTGATGCTTGGTTGATGCATGGTTCATATTTATTAGTACAGGTTTACAACGGTATATCTCACAGTGATAGTGTGACAGTGGTTCCATCATTCTACTTCTACTTCAAGGTGGCAGGACGAGGCAAGGATAGGTGGTTGTAGCCACCTTCCGGTTGTAGTCGGAGAACATTGGGGGTTGTAGTCTCCTTCTGGTTGTAGCCAGAGTATTAGGGAGTTGGAGCTTCCCTCAGGTTGTAGCCTGAGAAACTAGGGGGTTGGAGCCTCCTTCTAGTTGCAGCTGGAAAAAAAAGGAAGTTGGTGCTTCCAATGAATGTAATTCTTCAAGACATATAAGAAAAAACATTCCATGGTTTTCTCCCGATTTGGGTTTCCACGTAAAACACTGGTGCACTGTGTATGTGTGTGATTGTTTATTTCTTACTGCTCATTATTGGATAATAATTCTACATTGATATAACATTTGAAGAAAAAGGATTATAATTACGCTATTACTGATTCACCCCCCCTCTTAGTAATCCAACAAGATCATCTTGTAAAAGTTTCCTCAGAAGATAGATTTAGTATAAATAAGAGTAGGAAAAATGGAAAATTGGAAAATAAAAGTTTCATTAGATAATTTAGATCTATTATATGTTTGGAAAATTGTGCCCCAAGAGTTGTAGCATTGTAGTATTGAAGTACACTTGCATGGTATTTATTCTCTTGGGTTTCCATCTAAAATTGGATCGGAAAGAAGTGAAATGTGACTATTATAATTTAATATTTCGGATTAGCCCTATTGTTGAAAGTTCACAATGAATAATTTAGGAAACCTCAATATTGAGGTGAAATTTCTGAAAGTGTCATTTTAATAAAATTTCTACATTCTATATTAAATGTTCATAATTCTAAATGATCAAAATTTGTGTATCACAAACTTCCCAAAAACTAATAACAAAATTACAAAAATAATGATTTTTAGTCTTTAACCCAAAAATATAAAAACTTGGTTCTACTCTAAAATAACACAAATGGTCGCATTGATGACTTTATTTATGAAATCCATGTAGTATCTTCATCTATCTTATCTTTTCACTTTACAATCACTTTATTTATGAAATCCATGTAGTATTTTCATCTCTCTTATCTTTTCACTTCACAATCACTTTATTTATGAAATCCATGTAGTATCTTCATCTCTCTTATCTTTTCACTTCACTAAGAAAGTTTTATTTTATGTCACATTGTAGTTTTTTTTTTTCTCTTCCAATATTAAATCTATATATTTATGCTTATTTCCTTATATATGTTGTCCAATTAGTTGCAACAATTATTTCTTCATCCTCTACAATATAGTCCCTTTCCTTGTACTACCAAAAATTTATAACATTGAAGATAGGAAAATATCAAAAACCTCTAAAAACTTAACTTTACATTTGTTGCCATTGAATTTCCCTTAAATTTTACATGCTCCTATATTCCTCAACTTAAATTCCTTTAGGATAACCCTCGTTCATTAAATGCACCATCATCTAGCCCCAAAATTCAAATGACTTAAACTTTTAGTGTGCATCTACGACCTCCTTATACCTCAAGTTATTTTCCTACAACTTCTCTTGGAACTACGCATGTAATTGTTCCATCTACTCGACAATATTTTGTACCATCACTTCTCTTATTATGTCACTTCCATAGTAGGGACATTATGTTCAAGCTATTTCCATTATTTGGGTGCATGATTCTTTATTACATAGTTTAATCTAAAGTTTTTTAACTTGAAGTTTGCATCGGATAATGGAGCTAGGGTGGTGGCGGGATGTCGTCACCCTCATTATTTTTTTTCCTTGGTAGCTCGACAAATAAGTGTCAGAAAAATTGTTTTGGCTTGTTGATTTTAACTAAAAATTTGAAATACAACAACTATGAGCATGAGGCCACATCGATATTTTATGCATTCAATGTGCTCCCTTGTTTCCATGACACGTTTCACCATGACTTTCCCATTTTTCCTTCTTCTTCCAATTGAAAGCGCGGAGGATAAGCAGATTTCAGATCCACAAACCATCGAAAATGGAGAATGATAAGGCAGTCAGTGCAAGCACATGCAATAATGATCGTAGTATTTATGTGGGAAGTAAAGTGAATAAGGGTGTTCTGGATGCAACCACCAACATATGGGAGGGTTTACAATGTGCAAAATCTCTCATTGTTTCTCAGGTGAGGTGATGATCATGTTATTCCAACAATAGCAGTAGAAAACCACAGATTGCGCTTTCAACCACTCCACCCAAGGAGATAAGCAAGCTCTATTCTAGGAAAGAAAGAAGAAATAGAATAAAAAATCGTGTGTGTTGTCTATAAATGGTTTTCTATGTAGGTCGGTCCCTACTTTGGCTAGAGAGGACACTGAATACCAGGTTCGATATTATGTTCCTTAATTTCTACTGATTTTGTTCTAAGAATGGAGCTTAAAGTAGGACAGGTTATGTGCAACTCATTAAAAGTTCAATTGGGTTCAATTATTTTCATCAATGTATACAAGTGCCAATAATAATGAGAAAATGATCTTGTTCTAGATTATACTTCTATAAATCACAAAAAATTTTTATTATAATGATAATTCAAATCAACAATGAGGCAAAGTAATTGACATTTCCTTGGAGAAAGTATAATAGCATTCCATCCCATTTTCAGGGAGGGAGGTGAATAAAAAAGGTTGCATTATCCTTCCATTGCAGAGAGTGGGAAGTATTTGTTTCTCTGTGAATCCAGTCAAAAGAAAAATTCTTGATATTGAGAAGATCGAAAGGCAACAAAAAAAAAAGATATCGAGATTTGAGTTTTTTATTTCTTTCCCTTTCAATAAATTCGTCTTTAAAAAATGTTTCGTTCTTTTTTTAAGCTTCATCGTTGAAAATGTTCAATCAATTCGGCTTTAAATGTTGTTTCATATCCTTTCAATATTTATAAATCCGACTTTAAATTCTCTTTCTCTATACACAAATTTTAATGAGAAGTAATTTCACACACAATTTTTAACAAGAAACAATTTCAATTCAAAATTGACTAGCATACCATCGATATCAAGATTTTGCGCGTGTTCATACGTATACTAAATGGAATTTGAAATCTTTTCTTTCAGGTAAGTAGGAATTATTTCAGAAACTACCTGGTCTTGAATTTTTTTAAGTTGAAGTGGGAATGATTCCATTTCAAATAATCAATATATATGGTAATTGTGTTGTTTTAATTGTATTTTTGTATTTCTTGAAATTGTTTGCAGTATCAGTTTTTCATTTTCATGGAAGATTAGGTTAAAGTGGTAGGTATTGAGAATAGGAAGATTAGGTTAATGGAAATACACTATATTTAGAAGGACACTGGACAAGTCGATACACTGTGTCCAACTCAAGCTTTTCCTTTTAAAAAGACCAAAAGAAAAGAATGACAATGGATATAAATGGTGTTTAAAGCATGTAGGGATTGAATGAATATATAACCTCTCGTGGTTGTGATTTTCTCCAAAACAAATGCATAAAAAGGCAATGGATATAAATTCATTTATTACTTATTTACCAGTTAAATTAGGGTAACCACATTTCCATGAAAAAATATATTCAATTTATTCATTAAAGTTGAGAATTTAAATGCATGGAACCATCAAAAGTGTGATATATTACATGCAGTTTATTTCTCCAAATGCAACGATCGAAGTTAACGTGATAATCTGGTAACAACCTCGATGAAAAAAATGATTTTAAAAGTCTAATGAGACTCTTCTAAAATGATTTCAATGAGATTAAGTCCAAATATGCCTGAAAAACATCATCTTATAAATAACCTGGCTTAAATACGGTAAACATCCACATAAATATTTATAAAAATTATATTATTAAATAATTATTTAAAAAAATGATTATTTATATTGATTATTAGTGTTCATCTTGAGAAGAGTAGTTGGTTCGTAATGCAAAAGGTAAATAGATTTTCGACTTGATCTTCCCATCTTAATTATTGTCCAAAGGTGGCATGCCATCAATCCAATCCATTTGCACATGGAAATTAATGGAAGCGACCATGTCTCGAATTGACGTTCAATGTGAGTCCCATCATTCATTATATTTTTATTTCAATTGTATTTACAACCGAATGGAATGGAAGGGTTTATTTATAGGAGCATGCATGAAGTTTGGGAGGCAGTGTGCCGCTTGAATATGACTGCTTTAATTGGGGTTTCAGTTTTAAGTTTCACAGGTATTGAGGAGGAGAAGGGAAACATGTAAGGAAATTAAGGGAAAAATTAGGCCTAGCTTGGGGGATAGAAATTGAAAAAGGAATTATTTCAGAAGCCTTTTGGTTTGCATCTTTTATTTCATGTGGTCAAGTGTAGTGTTTTTTCTTCACTAAGAATGCTCAAGGACTGCACTCAACATTTCTTTATTTTTATTAGTTTGTGATTTATCATTTCTCTATCAGTGGATGTGCATACTTGGTCAATGCTTAAGATTTTTTGTGCATTGTTGTATCGTCCTTGTACGCATGTTGGGCCGTGTGAGCCCATGTGGCATAAACCTTCTAGCTGATTAGGTTCATACAAATATATGGCAGGGACATTGACAAATGTGGCTTGTTATCATGTAGAAAATTAATAAGATCTATATAGTTTCCTTTTAATGTAAAGAGTATATATTTTAATGTAAAGAGTATATAGGTTCCTTTTAATGTAAAGAGAATATGTGTATGTCATCATTCATGTCAAATCCACACCTTAGAAAGGTCATGTGTTGGATGTTAGATGAACACCATGTTATACGTAGGGTTAATCAACAAGAAGGCATGTGCCGATTGAACTAATATCCAATTAGCTCATTACAAATGTCTCTTCGTGTTTGATGAATATTAATACTTGTACTTGTATTTGATTTGATGTATAACGATTACCATGAGAACAAGTGTTGCATGGCAGCGTAGTCCCTGCTAGGCTGGAAGGGGAGTAAATGTGTGGGCCGCAAGTTGCAGTACATGTGGTATTCATGCAGAATTTAGTATTCGTGAATTAGTTTTATTTGAAATTTATCAAAAATTATTAATGTCTGGTACATGAACAAAGGTTCCTAGGATCTAAGTTTGATAGTACATGAAATATTTAATGCACAAGCAATGTAAATCAACAATCACAGAGTCACGACTTCACTTTTTTCATTTTTTATGACCACCCTGTGCCGTGAAATACATTTTGCACCCAACACTTCCGTCATATACATTTTGCACCGAACAATTTGGTCATATACATGAGACAATAATTTATAGAAATGCACCGAACAAATATGGAGTCACGGGTTCACAACGTCCAATGTGTTGAGTGATATACATTTTGCACCAAACACTTCTGTCATATACATTTTGCACCCAACAATTCCATCATATCCACGAGACTGAGCAATTTATAGAATATTGTAACATTGTATGAAGATTTATAGTAATTTATGTAACGCTATAACATGTTCTATTTAATAAATATTATACACAATTATTTAAATTGTATTAAATAATTTTTTTTTTAAGTAAGATTGTATAAAAGTCTGTCAAAATGAAGAACTACAAAGAATTTTCATGGTGTCAAGCTATAAATATTGAGCTGCCCTGAGGGGAAACCAACTCAAAGCGCACTGAGAGTAATGGCGCCCTGCCTCCAGCGAGATGAAGTTAAAGTCATGAGACACATGGGCAGGAAGTTGAAGTACATGGGTATGTGGGACAAAACTGGAAAAAATAGGGGTAATGTCTGTTACCAGAAAATTGGGCTTCTATTGTTCTGTGGTCTACAAATAGCACCTAGATTTCTGCGATATACATATTGACAATCGGAGTTTTGGAGTACTTGAATTTGAAGCGGCTCGTGTCGAATAACCAAATTGAAATAATAAACTCAATAACTTATTTTTCTATCAATAAAATCATTTATAATTAATTCTTGACTTAGCTAGTTTTTTGGATCGCGGGTTCTCGGGATGGGGACCTGTTGTTCCGTGGCCTACAAATAGCACCGAGAGTTCCGTGATATACAAATTGAGAAGTGGTCTTGCGGACTATTCGAACTTTTGGATTGTAAGTTCTTGGGCTAGCGGGCTGAAAATCGGGCTTCTGTTGTTCCGCGGCCTATAAAAATCAAATATGTAATTTGATTAAATACATATATAGAGCATGCATGGAAGATTCATTTTGGGTTGTCATGGCTGCGGGCTGACAAGTTGTTTTGAACCCGCGATATATAAATTGACAAGTTGTTTTGCGAACTATTTGAATTTATGAATCGCGGGTTCTCAAACTGGCACACTGAAATTTGGGCTTATGTTGTTTTGTGGTCTACAAATAGCACCTAGAGTTCCGTGATATACATATTGGCAATAGGAATTGTGGAGTATTTGAAATTGAAGGGGCTCGTGTCGAATAACCAAATTGAAATAATAAACTCAATAATTTATTTTTCTATCAATAAAATAATTTATAATTAATTAAAACAAGTTTAGCATTCCTGAATTAGTTATCCTTTTTACATATGCTGGTGGAAAAAAAAAGAAAGAAAAATGGTACTGACGTCTTTTACATAGGCTGGTGAACATAAGTATGAAAAAAATAGCATTCTTGAATTAGTATTCTTTAAAAGAGCGGGTTCTTGACTTAGCTAGTTTTTGGATGATGGGTTCTTGACTTAGCTAATTTTTGGATCGCGGGTTCTCAGGCTGGGGACCTATTGTTTCGTGGCCTACAAATAGGACCGACACTTCCATGATATACAAATTGACAAGTGGTCTTGCGGACTATTTGAATTTTTGGATCATGGGTTCTCGAGCTGAGGGGCTGAAAATCGAGCTTCTGTTGTTTCGTGGCCTACAAAAATCAAATATGTAATTTGATTAAGTAGATATATAGAGCATGCACAGAAGCTTAATTCAAGGTTGTCGGGGTTGCTGGCTGAAAATTGGGGCTCTGTTGTTCCACAGGTTCTGCGATATACAAATTGACAAGCTACTTTGCAAATTATTTGAATCTTTGGATCGCGGGTTCTAGGAATGACGGTCTAAAAATTGGGCTTCTGTTGTTCCTTGGTCTACCAATAGCACCTAGAGTTCTGCGATATACATATTGACAATCGGACTTGCGGAGTATTTGAATTTGAAGGGGCTCGTGTCAAATAACCAAATTGAAATAATAAACTCAATAACTTATATTTCTATCAATAAAATGATTTATAATTAATTAAAACAAGTTTCGCATTCCCAAATTACTTTTCCTTTTTAGATATCATCATGGACAAGAAAAGAAAAGAAAAAAATAGTACTGGCGTCTGTTACATAGGTCGGTGAACATAAGTATGAAAAAAATAGCGTTCCCGAATTAGTTTTCTTTAAAAGAGCGGGTTCTTGACTTAGCTAGGTTTTGGATGGCGGGTTCTCGGGCTGGGGACCTGATAAGTGGCCTTTTGTTGTTCCTTGTCCTACAAATAGCACCTAGAGTTCTGCGATATACATATTGACAATCGGACTTGCAGAGTATTTCAATTTGAAGGGGCTCATGTCGAATAACCAAATTGAAATAATAAACTCAATAATTTATTTTTTTATCAACAAAATTATTTATAATTAATTAAAACAAGTTAGCATTCCCAAAATAGTTTTCTTTTTTACATATGTTGGTGGACAAAAAAAGAAAAAAAAAATAGTACCAACGTCTCTTACATAGGCTGGTGAACATAAGTATGAAAAAAAATAGTGTTCCTGAATTAGTTTTCTTTAAAAGAGCGGGTTCTTGACTTAGCCAGTTTTTGGAACGCGGGTTCTTGGGTAGGGGTCCTAAAAAGCGGGCTTTTGTTGTTCTGTGACCTACAAATAGCACTACCAGTTCCATGATATACAAATTGACAATGGAACTTGCTGACTATTTTATTTTTAAGGGGCTCGTGTTAAAAAAATTTAGCATTCGCGAATTAGTTTTCTTTACATAGGTTTTACATACACTGGTGGAAAGAAGGACAAAAAGTATAGTACCAATGTCTGTTACACAGGGCGGTCGACAAAAAGAGCAAATAAATAGCATTCCCGAATTAGTTTTCTTTAAAACAGGGACTCATCCACACAAGAAATTGAAATTTATGAAATTAGAGGTTCTTGGAGACCATAAACTATACATAGAAAATACGTAACTCTGTATACATACTCTCTATAAAAATCTAGGAACACATAAAAGAAGAGAAAAAAATAGCATTCCCGAATTAGATCATGGACGAAACCCTCATTCCATACTTAGCCAGTTTTTGGATCGCGGGTTCTTGGGCTGGGGACCTGAAAATCAGGGTTATGTTGTTCTGTGATATACAAATTGACAATGGGACCTACAGACTATTTGAATTTTAAGGGGCTCGTGTCCCAAAAATTTAGCATTCACGAATTAGTTTTCTTTACATAGGTTTTACATATGGTGGTGGACAAAAGCACAAAAAATATAGTGCCAATGTCTGTTACATAGGGCGGTGGAAAAAAGGACCAAATAAATAGCATTCTCGAATTAGTTTTCTTTAAAACAGGGCCTCGTGGATACAAGAAATTGAAATGTATCAAATTTTAGGTTCCTGGAGACCATAAATTATACATAGCAAATATGCAATTTTTTAAAGTAGATATTTACTTTTATACATACGAAATATGTACTTTTATAAATTATGGGGACGAGATTTTATACAGCATGCACGGAGCCCTCATTCCATATTTGCATGAAGCCCTGATTCGATACCGAGGCAGTTTTTGGATCGTGGGTTGTGGAGCTGGCGAACTGAAAATTGGGCGTTTTTTGTTCCATGGCCTGCAAAGAGCACCCACAGTTCCGTGATATAGAAATTGACAAGCGGACTTGCGGAGTATTTTAATTTTAAGGGCCTTGTGGCAAAAGTATGAAGGACAGGTGTTCAAGATGCAAGAAATGACATACTCTCTACATGTTTGAGTACAAAAAAAGAAGTGAACACAATTTTATGACATTTATATAAAAAATAATGAAATGTGTTACATATTCCTGGAAATTTAAAGAAACACACACACATAGATATATATATATATATATATATATATATATATATATATATATCTGAAATATGATATTTCAAAGTTGATTCGGTGATTTATTTCATACTTTATTTTGAAAGTGACCAGGGCGGAGAAAATATGCATAGGAAAAAAAGAGAATTGAGATAAAATAAACAGAATGACTTCACATTCAGCATAGCTGAAGATAAAAATCTAGAAACACATAAATATATAAGGAGAGAAAAGAATAGTTTTATTTGGAATATATGAAAAAAATAATAGTTTGTCACATATCCTTGGAAATGCAAATGCGTTTTCCATATAGACTGGGATTGGGGCTCCCGCGGACCATAACAGAAATATGTACAAGAAATAGGACTATGGAAAGAAGTTGGACACAGTAGATTGTAATACCTGAAAAGTAGAAATGGGAATATCATTTTTTGGCTATAGATTTCTACTCGGAAAAGTTGGAATAAATGAATTGATAAAGAAAGAACTATGCATTTCCATGTTGGATTTGGTCGGTGATCCACTTCAAGTTCTCTTCAATATAGCTTCTCAAGGGGGCGACATTGATGTCATTGCAGATTTTAATGCTGAAAACTTCATTTTCTAATTCTCTTAGATCAATTGAAAGTTTACACAGAGTTTCATCAATGTTCCATTCTGTACCGAATACCAGACTAGCCAGTTGTCCACCTCTTCTTCATGATATTCAAGAATCCTGTAAAAAATTTCTAAAGACAAGACCTTGAAATTATCAACTTGTTTATCAAAATCTTGTTTGGTTGACGCCAGCAAGTTGAGGATTAAGCTGCGGTCCTGGAATCCGTTTGTCTTTCCTGCTAAGTCTATTTTGGTGAGCTTTGTGATTAATGCTTCTTTCTTTGATATTGCTTGCTCACATGATTGGACGATGAGATACAGGCTCTTCACTTTCTCTTTCCAGCATGCTTTTAATTGAGTGAGTTGTTTATCGAAAGGGAGATCATGTTGTCTTCTTCTCATCTCTGACATGTTGTTGACATGAAAGGAAAAAGGGATGACCATGTGCACATATAAAGTTTCTTCATTTATTAAATTTGTCTGCAAAAGTAGGAGAAATTTATGTGCCTTGCTCCCCAAGGAATCCATATTATGTGATGTTTCCTAGGCCTTAGTAATCAGTTCCATTATTTTGTTGATATTTTTCTCGACATATTCTCTACAAGATGCAAGGAAGCTGGAGGACCCTTTTAGATTTGTTGCAGGGGTGCACGTAGTAGCAGGAATGGATATTCCCAAAGAACTGTGATGCAATGGCATAGGAAACAAAGCTTCCTCTAATTCCTTAATCCAGTTCTCTAGCCTGAAATTTTCATCTTCAATGACTCCAAAGGAATCATGAAGAGCATCTTTGGTTTCCACGTGAAGTTGAGAGATTTTGGACGCCTGCATATTGGCAAGGTCAAGTTCTGAACGATGTTTTCTTTTCTTATTTTTTACATCTCTTTTTTCAATGATTAATTTTTTTGATTTGGATTCAAAAACAACACTCTAGAATACGAAGGATTCATCTTCACAAAAAATTAGGGTATCAACCATGTCCATTGAGCAGGCATGCTGAATTGCATCTCCGGTTTGATCAAGGTTGCAGAATATGCTTTCCAGATCAGTGTCAAGATCCATATTTTCACTGTAAATTTCGGGCTACTCCGCCTCCCCAACAAATCTTTTTGCCTTCTTCTGCACAAGAAGCTTGGGAGAAAGATGTTCATTGTATCTCTACAAATATGTTGTAGAGTTGTTGCCAGTACTTTATGGAAACGTTGGTTTTCTCCAGACGCTGCTTGAAATGAAGAAATGCAGGGGACAACATAACTCCCCGGAAACATTGCTTCAATGTGTGCGAATGGAAAATCTCCTCATTAATGACAATATCTATGCGTTCTGTATGATGACCTGTTAGAAGTAAAGCTTAATTATTATCATACTTAGAAGTGCAAAGGTGGCAGTTACAATGAAGAACATTTAAGGATTGGAGGTGTCGTGAACGAACCAAGCTGGCACCGTGCAAATGACATTCCATGGTATTTGAAATTAAGACTGGGAAGAGATTCGAGGTTTCGTGAAGGAAGAAAGTTGGCGGCATGCGAATGACATTCCATTGCATTTAAAATTAAGACTGGGAAGGGATAAGAAAATCCTTTGCAAAAATTGCATTGATGGTAGAACTTCTCGAGCCTTGCACGTATCAATCACAGCTTAGACGGTACCTGCACGATGACCTGTTAGCATTAAAGATTTAGAAGGAAGACATATATATATATATATAAACACTATTTCTTATTATGCACACATGTGAAGGTGATGGGCACAGGGAAGAGAAAGCAAGGAAGGAATGGCCAAGTCTAAAAGTGCATGGTGAAACTGTTGAGTGTTCAATGTTGAAACTGCATGAGTCGGATTCAGCTAAGCAAACCCTCTGTGGTTACTAGATCAGTATGTGTAGAAACGAGGCAAAACTAAAAATGTACCTTCATAAAGTATGGACATGAGATTTTATAGAGCATGCACGGATATGTCATTCCATACTTTGCCACTTACGGGATCACGGGTTCTCAGGCGGGCGAGCTCAAAAAAATGCCTCTATTGTACGGTGTTCTACAAATAGCACACACAGTTCCGCGATATACAAATAGACAAGCACAGTTGCAGGTTGGCTGACATTTTATAGACCATTGATAGTTTATGGATCACGGGTTCTCGGGATGGCGGGGTAAAAAATGAGGCTCTATTTCTCGATGAATTACAAATAGCTTATGATAATAAATTGACAAGTGGATTTACGAGATGGTCGGCTCAACATTCTACTCCAGGGCTGGCGGGCTCCCAGAAATGAGCAATACATAGCAAATATGCACAGATCTCTTATTCCATATTTAGCCACTTATTTGGATTGTCGACTTGGCTCCGTCCGACTCCAACTCTGTGGTTACCAAATAAGTATGTGTAGAAAAGAGGCAAAACTAAATATGTACCTTTATAAAGTATCGACATGAGATTTTATACACCATGTACCCATATCACATTCCATACTTGCGGGTTCTCGGGCGGGAGGAGTAAAATAAAAGGCCTCTATTGTTCTGTTTTCTACAAATAGTAGATACAGTTCCATGATATACAAATTGACAGGCAGACTTGCAGGGTGGTTGAGATTTTATAGACGATGTACAGTTTCTGTATCGCGAGTATAGTTTCTGTCGCACTTCCAGAAATGAACATTACATACCAAATATGCACAGATCCCTTATTCCATACCTAGCCACTTATTTGGATCACGCACTTGCGAGCTGCACATTATGTCTCTAATGTTCCGTGTCCTACAAATAGCTGTCATAGTTGGGAGATATAGAAATTGACAAGTGGACTTGTGGGCTGGCTAGCTCAACATTGCATCTGTTCGATGGTGGACGTGCAGGGTAGCGACCTCTACATGTACCAAAAAAAAAAAAAAAAAAAAANATAGCTGCAAACAAGTTTGAAAAACACAAAGAAAGTAAACGAAGAACTGTTTACTATGGAACACGGGAAGAAAAAGAATGCACCTTTGCATGGATTGGTCTACGTCTCTGAGTAGGAGTTATTTGCGTCATCTAGTTTTCCTGTATGTTTATATCGACAAAATTACAAAGAAAAACGAATATGAACATAAGTTCAGATGTTAAGAAAAAGGCAACTACTATGTACATATACAAAAAAGAAATAGAATAAGATGAATAGAGTGACAAATAGTTTTTGGGAGGATGTACCTTTTTCTTTTTCTTTTTGCACAATGTATATTTTATAATTCGAGTAGAACACCGTCTGTATGCTCACAAGAACAATGTGTGTAGAAATCATTGATACAGATATGCTTTGAAACATAGAAATATGAGTTTGCAATAAGTTTTATGTATATGTCATAATTCAAGTGCAATACCAATTGTATCGTGATCAGACCAATATGTGTTGAAGACAAATATACTGTATTGAGGAATGGGCACATTGGACCAGACATGGTCAATAAGTGCATTTTGCAGATGGCCTGTGTTGTTCAAAAGAAAGCGGAGACTGTATTTGCACATGTAGTTTTCCAATTCTTTTGTTTTCCCAGTATTTTCTAGCATATTGATATTGAAGTCTCCTACAAGTACAATGGGTTCGTTCAGATGGAAATGGGCCAATGCATTGGAAATAACATGCACTATGTTGGAGAATGTTGCATGGGGAGCAGCATACAAATTCAGTATTGCAACTTCTGTTTCATGGGAAAAAAAATTTGCAAGCAACAGTTCAACATTCTTTTCTTCCATATGTATATAGTCCAAAATCCGTACATGTTTTTTCACCAGTATCATAACCCCATGTGTAATGTAACTTGATATGCAATTGTGATTTGGGAATTGTTTGTTCTGCATGCATAATGCCATGTGTGTTTCTT
>JASDQU010738311.1:211871-223021 GCA_032191745.1 Picea mariana
ATAGCTGCAAACAAGTTTGAAAAACACAAAGAAAGTAAACGAAGAACTGTTTACTATGGAACACGGGAAGAAAAAGAATGCACCTTTGCATGGATTGGTCTACGTCTCTGAGTAGGAGTTATTTGCGTCATCTAGTTTTCCTGTATGTTTATATCGACAAAATTACAAAGAAAAACGAATATGAACATAAGTTCAGATGTTAAGAAAAAGGCAACTACTATGTACATATACAAAAAAGAAATAGAATAAGATGAATAGAGTGACAAATAGTTTTTGGGAGGATGTACCTTTTTCTTTTTCTTTTTGCACAATGTATATTTTATAATTCGAGTAGAACACCGTCTGTATGCTCACAAGAACAATGTGTGTAGAAATCATTGATACAGATATGCTTTGAAACATAGAAATATGAGTTTGCAATAAGTTTTATGTATATGTCATAATTCAAGTGCAATACCAATTGTATCGTGATCAGACCAATATGTGTTGAAGACAAATATACTGTATTGAGGAATGGGCACATTGGACCAGACATGGTCAATAAGTGCATTTTGCAGATGGCCTGTGTTGTTCAAAAGAAAGCGGAGACTGTATTTGCACATGTAGTTTTCCAATTCTTTTGTTTTCCCAGTATTTTCTAGCATATTGATATTGAAGTCTCCTACAAGTACAATGGGTTCGTTCAGATGGAAATGGGCCAATGCATTGGAAATAACATGCACTATGTTGGAGAATGTTGCATGGGGAGCAGCATACAAATTCAGTATTGCAACTTCTGTTTCATGGGAAAAAAAATTTGCAAGCAACAGTTCAACATTCTTTTCTTCCATATGTATATAGTCCAAAATCCGTACATGTTTTTTCACCAGTATCATAACCCCATGTGTAATGTAACTTGATATGCAATTGTGATTTGGGAATTGTTTGTTCTGCATGCATAATGCCATGTGTGTTTCTTGCAAGCACAAAATATCGGATTGCATTATATCATAGTCATTTAGTATATCATCCATATGTGCATTTAAGTTGTGTGTGTTAAGCGAGAGAATTGATACAGATGAATTTGTTTGTATGGATTGGTAATCATAATGCAGTTGTCATTTTGTTGTGGTCCTCAGTCATTCCATTTCAATATCAACTTTCTCTTTCACTTTGAAGCTATCTTTTGTGAGAGGACTTAGTAAATACAAGGAGTCTATGCTTCTAACACGGGACAATGTTGTGTATACAAGTCCATGTATCTGAATTCCAGCAGGCTGAAATGCAACACTATCAAGTGTTAGTCCTTGTGATCTGTGGACTGTACGTGCACATGCACGTTTAATCAGAAATTGTTTTCGAATCTTCAGTCGACATGTCTTTGTTGATGTCGATATTGGCTTCGATATTCGCATAATAGGTGTCGAATCGCTTCCAGTGTTTGAATTATATAGATAAGACAACTTGCTTGCTTGTCGCTTTCCTATATGTGGTTCATGGAACTTAATCCGAAAGACATCCACTTCTTCTATCTTGGTATAGCGTTTCAGTATTCCATCTGTACCATTCACCAAGACATCCTATGAATCATAGTTACAGGCATATGTTTCAACCAACATTTCTAATTTGAGGACAAGCTGCAAAGGTAAAGTGACTGAATGTTCATGACGTTGCATATTTCCATGGTTGTGTTGTTCGAGGTCAATGGAATTGATGAAGATATCATCGCCAGGCATGAGCAACAACATGTGGCTATTATTCTTTGCAACATCCTTGTTTCTGTAGAACAGGTAAGGGAATGTTGGGTCTATTGGTGCAAGCCGTAAACACTTCAAATTGATATAGGTCAAGTCATCGTGTGTTTGGTTGTTTGTGCGCATTCTATTCAGAATTGCAATGAATGTTTCATCTGTTTGGCGCATTATAGTATGCAACTCAAAGCATTTAATATTGTCTCTCCAAAAGTCATGGGTGACTGTTTCCATGTTAACGTTAGGTTGTTCAAATATCAAAGAATCTTGGATTGGTTGTGCTTGGTAAATATTCCCACAGAATATCATGTCAATGTTTCCAAAGTATTTCATCTGCACATGTTTTATGCTTCTTAGTCGGGTGTCAATGGAATACAAGAACCGACTCCCAATCAAATATGATTCATCTATAAATACAAGTTGGAGTTCCTCATAAAGCTTAGATAATGTATCCAACATTTCCTTGCTAAGTGGAAGAAACTGTAACTTGTTAAAAGGCATTAAAAATGCAGAGTGGATTGTTGTTCCACCAACATTGTATGCATCTTTTCATGTGTATGCAACTATTAAGCCCTTTGGTTTCATAGGATTAGAGGAATTGTTTGAATCATAGATTCCTATAAGCATTTGGAACAATGCTTTCACTGTGAATGTCTTTCATGTTCCTGCTCTGCCTTTAAGGAACACGTGCACAGGACTGTTCATGTTCAAGCGTTTTTTAAGAGCAACGTCCTTTAGAATTGTTTGTTGTTCACAATTCAACAGACATCTTATTCTGTGGTATTCATTATTTTCAATTAGGAAAGAATGTTTTGTAACTTGAAAACCAAGATTGATACGTTTTTCACTTCCAGCCCCTGGAGGACAAGGAAAATTCTCTTGTAAGTCATAGGACTTAGAAGGAGTTCTGGTTGTTTTTGGATTTCTGAATGTGTCATCATGATCACCAGGGTTTTCTAGGTCATTAAGTACAACTTCTAGATCACCCCATGTTGGATTAACATTGTAGGTAAATCTAGCTTCATTGATGTGCACTATAGTCTCAAACGCAACATACGCAACCTCCCATGTAGAGAAGTTATGTATTAATGTCTCCTCATTTTCATCGAACGGAACGTACAGCAATAGTTTTTCTCTACAATAGTTTTCATAGTCACAATGTTTATTGTATTTGACAAACCGTATGACAGAGGGTTTTTTTCTTTTTGATATGTGTGCACCACTTTTTTTGTAATGCGATACGAATTCTACTAAGAAGATATGCCTAATAGGAGATGGACGCTAGATGTAATAATCAATAATAGAGTGACATACCACGTCCTCTAAATTGTCAGGCTCTTGTTGCAGCAAAACCGGTGGTTTAAGCACAAATGTGAGTTTTTCAAGTGGAGATGTGTTTATGAAGACACATTTTCTTGAACTACAAGTGAGGGGCAAGGAAAGTGCAATGTGAACTGCTTGCTGAGCAGACATTTGTTGAAGATTAAGCAATGTATTGCCAAGGGTGCATATCATTTGTATGGCATCAATATGACTTCTTTCATGTTATTTACATATTCTTCTAATTGCACTTGTCATAGATTTGCCAATTTTTGTCATATATGAGGTACAGTACGATGCTACAGCATATGCATTCATCACGTACTGCACATCTGTATTTTCTTTCCACATAACTGGCATGTCCTTGGAGAAACTGTTGTTCCAAATATGGGAGAGTTTTCGTTTAAGGAAAAGTGTTGGTTGCCTAAGTGTACATTATATGGCTTGGATGTACTCATCTTCTAATAGATTTACCTGTGTCAAGAAGGCATCAAAGCTCATCATTTCGTCAAATCCTTATTGTTCTAGAAATGCAAACAAGGTTTTAGATTTCTCAACAACAACATTGTCCTCTAGACTGACTGGCTCTATGATTCTTGTATCTCTCATTGGCAGTATGGGAAAGTTGTATCTGTAATGCGAGTTTTTTCGTTTTCTACAACTTCTCGTACGATAATGTCTATGGACTTTCGCAAGTTCTAGATCCAAATGATCCGTGTTGCATGTTATGTATTTATCCACAAATTGTTTGATCTATGAATTGTTATCATCTCCATAGACCGGTGCACCCTCTATCCACAACAGTGCATGGTCATGTTCATTTCCCCTATTCTGGAATTCAGTCACAAAAAAGTAGTCCGATATTTTTCCGAAAAGTGTTTCATCATGGCATATCAATTGTCTCAAATCATTTATTCTATGTCTATAGTAGCGAGTACATGTCACCAGGTCTTTTCTTATGAGGTAGTCAATGTCGTTATTTTCCAGTATATCGGTTTCTTTTTTATGTTTCATGTTCCTATGCAAATCAGATACAACAGCCACCAATGGATCCCAACAATGTTCTGCACTTGTAAATGTGACGAAAAATGTTGGTGGGCCTAGTTTTCGGATCATTGCAAAAAAAACTTTGTTTTGTTGCAAATAGTCAGGAGAGGTGCAGATGTTTTTGAAATCTATGTATCCAATATTAGATTTTAGGATTTTTTCTAGGTTTACTTTGTACTTCACATCTTTGGCGAACAAATTTCTTCCTTGTAACTGACCTTTTCTTATTCGAACCCACATTCAGGACAGAACTTGCTCTATTACTATGTGCATTGTTTTGAAAAACAAATTTGTTATGTGACACAAGAAGCAATCGCTTGAATGTAGCAGCTCCCATCGAACTATTTTATGATAACTGAATCATTCTGTAATATCAGTGCCACATGGATCTCCATAGAAGAGTGTTGGAAAGTTCATTTCCTCAGCATATTTGTCCTTGAATATTCCAAGTGGACGCTGCCCCTCGGCAGGTGCAATTTCGACAATTTTGTCTTGCAAGTCACAAATGCACTGTGAATCAGTGAATCCATTTACCAATGTTTCCGCAGGTGTTTCATTCTCTGATTCATCACTTGCATCAAAATCACTAGTATTTTCAAGAGTGTCTGCAGAGTTTCCATGTTCTTCCGCGAGAACACTGTTCCAGTTGGCATTTATACAAATGTTCTCTTGTTTGTACAGGGCCCTGGAACATAATTCCTTTAATGCTTTCATAACAGCATGCACACACACCTTGCCTGTCTGATAGGAATTTTTGTATCGCAAGTGTCTTTTTAGAGCCACAACGATTGTAATTGTATTGTTAATGAATTTTGGTAACACTTTTTGCACAACATCTAGTTGAACAGGAACATTAATAATTTCTCATGTTAAGCCCATCTGGGGTCGTTTATAGCCCCAAGGTATGATTTGAGCAAATGGAATTCGCAGAGACACAAGTCTCTCCTTGAGTTCCGTAAGTGCACTTACATCTGCTAGTGTTGTATTACATCTTATTCGGTCAGGGGTTGCAAACTGTGGCAGTTTTCTATTTTCAAGCGATCGTTTGCATGGAAGACAAACTTTCCCACTGGAAAATGGTTTATCGTGCACTGTCAAGCGGAGGTATTTTTCTTGCAAATCAGGCGTGAAAGACTTACTATTTTTTGAAAAATTCAATTGTTCACAAATTGCACATGCAATGGAAGGCGTATCTTTCATTTGTTTCATGTAGTGTTGTCTTGCTTTTTTCTTTCACAGGGAAGTATTTGTAGAAACTGTTTCATGTTTTTCATTACTATTACTGCATGTTGTTGGTTGCAAATCATCAAATGGCACAATTGCATCACCGTTATGGGATATGTGATCGCACCTGTTTATGTTCTGTTTTGCACGAGCAAATTTCTTTACATTGTGATATGTGAGTTTCTCTCTAAAAGGAAGTGTAGCAATGTATTTTTTTCTCTCGCGCATGACTTTTTTCAAGTTGTGGTAACTTACTCTATGTTTCTTGCCCAAGGGCAGGATGAGCTGGTGGAAACTGGGATGTATTTCACTTTCACCCAGCTTCTGAGAAACTGCTTTACGTTTTTTGTTCAAGGCTTTTGTGACCTTATGAGAAGTGGGACGAATTTGACGAACAATTTTTTTCAAATTGTGATAACTTACTCTACTTTTTTTGTCTAAGAAGTCTATGGATTCATCACAACTGTCAAGAATTTTACGCATGTTTTTTTTGTTCAAGCCCTGTCTTCCCATTTCGCAATCGGGAGGAGTTTCATTTTCACTAAAAATCATTCCACGCGTATGCAAATTCGATGTTGTTTGGGTGACATGGACAGTAAACCTTGAACTATCGATATGTGCAATCAAAGGTTCACAATGGATATGTGTTGTATCTGTCTTCAACAAGAGGATGTCAATTGTTCGATCGTAATTTGAATCAATAACCCAGGAATGGACAATGGCATCTAGCAAGGGTGACCACACCTGGATATTCACCCTGAATAAAATAGACAACCATTGCAAACAGAATTTGCAACCCTCCATATTCCCTTTTTCATATGGAAGCGCCATGCTCACAAGGTATTCCTGCCAACTTCCAACTGCCGATGTATTTTCTACGAGATATGGGCAAATGTGTTGATGCAAGAACCTAAAAGCCTATTGGCTGTCACCTATAATTGCATTGCAAAAGGACTGTACAGTGTAAAGTTGCAGTGACCGAACATTGAACTCCATTGCCACCAAAAAACAAATTGCATTGAACAGGCTATCTCCACAACTAGACACAACGTTTGTTTCCAACTGTCAACCATGGCAATCTATGCCATGCAAAATCCATTTCCATTGCAATTGTAGGTCTTTGCAAATAAAGAACAAGTAGATACAAGAACCTTCTATATTGCATATGGACATTTTTCTATACAGCAGTGGTTCATAATGGCCACTGAGGGCATTGGCATCATAGAACAAGATGCAATATGGATTGTCAGATGCAGTTTTGTTGAATAGTAGATATCTTGTTTTTCTTGTCAATGACCAAATGCCAACTGATATATTTAGCCAGTTAGACAACTACCATATACAAAATGTATCTCCCCAAAGTCCCCTCTCATGCACATGCATAACTGGAGATGCAAACAACCACATCTTTGAAAAATACGTAGTGACATCATGTATTCCATGCAACTGCCGAAGAAAATCAGATTCCAGTTCGTATTCATAGGACTGCAAAGCTTCAACATCGTCATTTTTAAAACATGTCAAGAAATAATCTATCAATCCATTGCACAACTCGGTCGACGAATAGCGAAAATGCAATAGAACCTGGAATGTATCGAAAAGGCAATCCCCAATAGTATAGGAGAATGCATCCAATCTAAAAAGCCCATTGTTATGCAAAACCACGTCAATGTTATCATGTATAATGGATTGTGTATCTACTTCATATGACTCAACATATATCACTTCTTTCATCTCTTCAACTGTCATTTTCAAGATTTTTGCTACATACTTTCAGTTTCTATGAAAACAGAGAAAAGCAGGGGAAAAAAAAAGCTAGAAAAATAAAAAAGGAAAGCAAAATAGGTTACCAATCCCCGTATGTATCTTTCAACCTTATTCTTCTCAAATTGAATCTCGCCCAGTCCCTATAGCAGAAGAGAAGAAAACAAAAAAATAAATAAAACAATAATTTTATTGAGTAGAAAGAGAACACATAAACATAGTTTTCCAACCCACATAATAAAAGCATCCCCTGCAACCAATGGTTCCCTCTTCTTATGGCTCCCAACTACTTTTCGTAAAGCCCTTTGCATTGCAAGACGCATGGTTTCCAGGAACAGAAACTAAGAGCACAAACAAAGATGGTATGCAATAGAATTTGGAGGCAGGGACTCCCACCATTGAAAAACAACAAGAACAAGGAAACTTACCTGTCAAGAAAGGAAAACAAGAGCTCAGCCCCAAAAAACTGCAAACCGCAACAACAGGTCCAACAACTTGCAAAGTTGAATAACAACAAACCAGTGAAAAAAAACGAAGAGCTCGAACTGCAAGTGCAGGACCTCAACTTTGCAAAGTTGAATCAAACAAGAACTAGAATCATGGAACGAAGCAGCGAGCAAGGATCGAACACTCCAGCAGCGATGCCGACCATGAATGCAACTATATTGCAATGCATCTGTACAATAATCATTTAAGATTGCCAGAGTTGTTAGGTAAACAATTAAGACTGTCATGACCGTCAAAGGGCGTCAACCTATGCAAGCATTTAAGAAAATATGCAGCGTGGCAGGCCTCTTCTCTCGAAGCATGCAACAATAAAGAAAAAATCACACATAGTAATATGGTAGAGAATGTATTCTACCTAGCAGAAAATGCTAAGGGAAACATTCGAACTAATGCTAGTATTAATCCACCTTCGACCAATGCATAATAAAATATATGATTCAAAAAGATCATATACTACCAAATACTTTGGATATGCCAAGACATTTAACATTGGGAATAGCGAAGGTGGCAATAAGACCTCCAATCCGTTGTCCAATCAAATCTTGACAAACATGATACTTTTTATTATATAAAAATTGATGTTTTCACTTCCCTTGTTCCAACAATAGACAATATGGAAATATTTATGGTCAATGCACAATCTAATACCAGGTCAACGATTTATCGATCGCTATAGTCCCTATATGCCTATGGAAAGGACTAATAAATGGAATAATTTACTCCAATTACTTTTTCCTTTTCTTTGATCATATATGTGTACATTTGCTTATATTATGATCTAGTATATGCTATGCAAATTTATATGAATGTACAACTAGTAATAAATTTTTTTGCCTATTTACACAAAATTGACCACATACAAAGATTATGTTAAATGGATTAAACCATTGACCACATACAACGATTATGTTAAATAGATTAAATCGTGTTGAATTATTCATTGAATAGTTATAATTGTGTAAATAACTAATCTTACTACTTTGAATTGTTTTTGGACAAACATCTCATAGATTTTTCAAACTTTAATTTACCACCTCATTTTTGCATTTTTACAAGGAATATAGACTACGATCAAATCCAACCTTGTTCTCACATTGCATCACAACATCTATAAAAAATGACTCACTCAAAATATGTACCTTCATCGACCGTACATGGGCACACAAGTTTTTTTAATACTACCTACATGCAATAATGAAAATTTCACTATCTTTGAAAATTTTCCAATCATAATAAATGCTACATCAAATTTGTGTTGTGTGTAATAGTGAAAGAACATAATTCATCTAAATATTCTCCAACAGAATTTAATTTTGTACTAGTAATGATATGTATCTAGTATTCTAGCTAACTACATATTTTCACCATCTAACAAGATTTTCACTACTCAACTAATTTGATCACTTTCTTCTTCATACTCTACTAATAGTATTATCCTTGTAACTAGTAGTGATATGTATCTAGTATTCTAGTTAACTATATATTTTCACGATCTAACAAGATTTTCACTACTCAACTAATTTGATCACTTTCTTCTTCATACTCTAATAATAGTATTATCCTTGTAACAATTTTTTTTCCTTATTATCTTAAAAGTTGTCCACTTAGTATGAGACTATGCTCATTTTTTTTATCAAATTCTTCTTCATTGAACCTCTGAAATGCAAAATTATTTTGTTTGTCCTTTGAACAAATATACATATTGAAAGAAGTAAACTAATTACATTATCTTATTTTTATGATATTAGATCAATGCACAATCTATTACAAAACTCTCATTTTATTATATCTTATTAATTATCAATTTGAAATACCATTTTCTCATTCTTCATTATCATTAACAATAACATTATGCTACTCATCATATTTTTTACTTTATTCCCTTGTTCTTCACTATAAAAGTATAACTATGCATAAATTCTATATGGCATGTTGTTAATTTAGCTTCATCTATGTATTGATAAATTTTAGATTTTGGTGATTTATGTAAAATATGAACTCATTTGATAACAAGTAGTGTGCTTCAACACGTACATTATCACATAAAAATTTATATCATGTGTTTATTTTTTCTTTTTCCAATTAAAATTTCCATTAAAATATGTTATTTACCTACTGTCACAAATCTAAGAGTTTTTTTTTTGAAACTCTTATTTTCATCATCTTCAATTGTGCGACACTACCTTTCCTTAGCCACGATGACTTGGCCATCCTACACTTACTACAACTAGATTACACCTCTTCACTTAAGGCATGCCCATAACTTCACCTTAAGTACAATATGTTAGATGCACAAATAAGTCCAACACAACCAAGTTCACCCAACAATAGGCACACGTCCAACTATAGCCTTAAAACATCCCACCAATACTTATACTTAGCTAATATTTCAATACTTAGCCAACAAAAAGCAAAGCAACCACAATACACTAAGTATAGGTGGCACCTAAGGATGATGCCTTAACTTTATTTATATGAAGAATGTTACAGTGTAAAACAACAATGTTGTTAACTAGTTGAGGCTCATTTCTAGACTATAGTTACACAAGGCACAACTTCCTACAAGAACTTTCAATCCAACCCCTAAAGCAATTGTATTTATGCCTCCTACAATTCATGTCTTGTTTTTCTTCTCACTTAGGCAATGCAATTTAGCCTATTTTGCAAACCCTAAAATTAGCACAAACCACAAAGCTCTTTTACACTAGTGTGAATGACCAATGCTTCTCTTCCCTTAGTACCTTTGGGGCATCCTCCTTTTATATGAGACTTTCATTTCACTTGGAAGCCCCTTCACTCTAAGGTGGACCCAAGATCCATTTGCCAACTTGATTCCTTCAATGCCTTGTCCACCAACCATATGCATCCAACAAGTATGCCCAACTACCCACAA
The DNA here is from genome assembly GCA_032191745.1 of Picea mariana. Classification (NCBI taxonomy): domain Eukaryota; kingdom Viridiplantae; phylum Streptophyta; class Pinopsida; order Pinales; family Pinaceae; genus Picea; species Picea mariana. The sequence continues at coordinate 222,357 of JASDQU010738311.1, forward strand.
TGCTCCCAAAAAGTGCACTTGGTAGTGCACCCAAGTGCACATGAAGGTAACTCTAGTGGCTAAAGGATGTTCAACCCATTGGGTTCCAACATATGACTCATGCACCCAAGGCATCCCAACTCATATAAAGGAAACATTGAATGGTTCACCTCTCTATCCATTGATCAAGCAAGGAACATCTGGCATTGCTACCTTCTATAGAAATCCTCTATGCCCACCTAGGTAGGCAATTATTTCCATCTATAGGCAGAGGCCTTACACTTACCCTCTTGAAATAAGATTGTACCAATAACAATTATACTTACATCATAATCCACATGAAACATTTTTCTAAATATGGAAATACCAAAATTGTGATCTTTATCACATTCCTCTTCAACAATTCTGTAATGAACCGCATCGTTACGACATCCATTCTAGTGTACAGGTGCAATTTTTTTTTTCTTTTTGGTGTTTAAGGTGTGTGCGCGCGTGTAGAAGTAAACATACTTGACTCTATGTCGCCCCTTGACATCCAACAAGACGCGACCATGGTGTTCATTGCAAGAAGACAAAAGCATACGACGAGTATCTGCAAACAGCTAAGACCATAGGCAAAGGTGCACAATGCAACATTTAACGACAAGGTAAAACTGACTGCTAAATACGACTGACTACCCGCCCGT
>JASDQU010738312.1:15689-26347 GCA_032191745.1 Picea mariana
CCTCATGGATGATTCTATATGTTTGCATCTTTCCCAGTGAACACTTACAGGCTCTGCAACAAAGTGGTATATTGAACTACCACATGCTTCTTTTCATGATTTCAACTCCCTTGCCATGTCCTTCCTCATGCACTTTCAACTACCTATTCGCTACGAGACGGGTACTAAACTCTTGACCTCCCTTCGTCAAACTGACTCCGTGCATATCTCTAACCATATTCACGAGTGGAGACAATGACGAAGGATGATCAAGGTAATCATTCCTGACATATTATTGGTGGAATGGTTTACTAAATCACTTTTACCCCCGATCGCTCATGATGTCTCTATGGGTGGTGCGGTCACCGAGGAAGAAACCATCACTCGGGCTCAGTACTTAGATTTGGTTTATTTGCAATATGGTACTTTGTATGATTTTCTTCCAACTTCTACTTGGGATAATAGCGATCAATCCAAGCCATCATCCTTATCTCATGAGGATGGTGTTATCAATTCCATCAAAACTCAATCTAGTTCCCAGTCGACCACACTCTCCTCTACCTCTCCCCAAACTCAGATCTCTGAGGTGAAAGCAGTTCAATCTTCCCCTTCACAACAATCCGGAGGTAAGAAGAAGACAAAACATAAATAAAAAAATACTAATAACAACGAACAACCAAAAAATCAAGCTCAAACACCTGCTACCAAAAAGAAACCACAACAAAAATTGAAATTCCTGTGTATCATTTGTGGTGACGATCACTACACTCGAGACTGTCCACATCGCAATGAAGTGGCAAAAATTTTCTAGGGAAATTCACAACCCACTATGCTTACTCAGCCTTTTCCAGAGTAGCAATCCATGGTTTCTCAAACCCCCTCTCCTGGCGGCAGTTCTAGCCATCCTCATGATGAGGCATCGATGAGTGCACATATTTATATGTTTATGGGATTAATTTGACCACTCTCTAGACATACGACACACTAGGTAACCTTGACAAAGGAAAATTCACTAACGGTACTAGTACTTTACCAGACCCATCACCGTCCTCCATTAGTCCTTCATCGGTTAATCCTCCGTCTGGAACACTCCGAATTGAGAAACCTACATTCGACTCTATCTTACGCCCTCCTAAGAGAACTATCCATAAATCTACCTTTAATCCTAGTTCACGTGCTGCCCAGAACTACAACATTGTTGAAGATTTGGCTCTAGCACCGTGTACTATGTCTACGTTAGAAGTTCTACAACACTGCCCCAGTCAATGTAAAACACCCTTATCCACTATTGGTTCTATTGATTCTGAGTCATCCAACCATATCATGTTTAACCTGGATAATTATACGTCTCGACTCTCCCACCAACTTTCTTTCCATGTTGATGTTGTTGTTCACAATCAACAAATCCACCAAACTATTCTGGATGAGGGAGCCTCAACTTCTGTCATGTCTTTAGCATGTTGGAAAATTTTAAAATCACCTGCACTTAACAAATCCCCAATAATGTTACACACATTCCATGGGCGAGGTTTTCATCCCTATGGACTTTTACAGTCCCTACCCATCCAATTGGGTGGAAAAACTGTCACTATTGATGTTGAGGTGGTCGATGCTCCCCTCGATTACAACTTGTTATTCAGAAGAAGTTGGTTTTATTCTATGACATTCATTGCCTCGTCGGTCTTTCGATGTGTACAATTTCCTCATCAGGGAAAAATTGTCACTGTTGATTAGTTAGATTTATGCACGACCGATGCTTGCGCTCCTGATACCAACAACATTCCTTTCTTGTGAGACCACAAGATCACATATGAAAGTGTTGGTGTTGGCTTGCTGAAAGATTCTATCCTTATGGGTACCTTCCCTACACCACTTCCATCAACTACACATCATATTGCCACCATCGATATGATTTCGACTGCAGCTTATCAATCTTTGGAATCATCTAACCCTTGGATTGTACCTAGTCCATTGGAATTCAATGCACTAGGTGACACCGTGCCACTTAGTCCAGCCAAAACATCATACGTTGTTGTCCATCCACTTCTCCCTCTTCAAATGACCAACATCTATTGGTACCCGATAATTATTCGATGCCATCACGATTAAGTTCCTTGTCGTCTGCAATCGACTACATTTCCCCATTTTTTCCCTCTAATGAATCTATTATGGAAATGTTGAGCATTGAAGAGCTACCTCGGGATGGTAACCATCATAGATCCTCTTTTCTTTCTCCTCGTGAAGACATTCAGGAAGATATACACTCTATCTCCCCTCCTGATGCCGATTTTCCATCATCTTTCATGCCTTCTGTTATCCCTCAAAATAGCACCATCATTTTGAGTGATAGAATGAGTAAAAAATTTCATTTTTGCGAGTCTTGGTTTTCAAAAATTGCTTTTCCAGCTTTCAACAACACGCTCCTTTTAATTTTTTGCAGGTTAGCTGTTGAAAGCCGTCACTTTCCACAATGCACGAGTCATAAAATAATAGCTCTGCACTAGGGAAAGTCCTGATTTCGCTCAAAATGACTTTTCTTGCACATGAAAAATGTCGAGACCACAATACACCAAATCAATTCCCAGGTCAGACCTCAAATTCATCCACGAATCAAGGCATTAATCAGCCATGCGTTTCACCAAAGTAATAACACATTTTCTTCATAAGTGTTTTGTTTTACATGGTTGTGTTTATCCTTTGATATCGCATATGCCAGTGCCCTGCAAGGATTACGTTTGCCAGATTTTATTAGGGTTTCTTGCAGGACATTTGAAGAAAGTCACTTGCTCGTCGATCATCAAGAATGCAACAGATAAATGTTGATATCTTTTGTGCAGATGTCAAAAGAGGAGGCATAAATGCCCAATTTGCATGAAAAAAGTTGAAAAATTCAAACCTTCATCATCATTTATCCATGTTATGACTTCTGCGTGTGGTTAGGAAAATTTTGGTATATACAACAGTTCGAAATCATCACCAGGTTGTATGCAAGCAAGGGCATGAGGAGGTATGCATGGTGGATTTCATATTGGTCGCTCAGGCATTGGCATTCGTACCAGACAAGATCGGGGACTACAGCTGGAAGGTATCCTACGAAGAAAATAGGGCTGCCACTAGGGAAGGGTTTCATATCCAGATGGTATTGTCGAAGATTTGCAGGCCATGGAGGAAAGATCTGTACAGTCTCTAAGATACTCGTTTCCACCTACTGAAGATATATATAGTGGGCATTTTGACAGAAATTTGCAGCATGGCCATATGAGATATGATTCATATGCATATGATGTGTCATCCATGGGATAAAACGTCCATATACAACATTAGATGAAAACCCCAGATATGCTGAATCTGGAAACAGAGGAATTGCTCAAACCCGTCACAATTATTCTGATGATGAGTATGGAAACATTGATGGACCTTATGGAGCAGCAGGGAAGTCATACATAAAATAAGCAGCATCTATGGCTGTTGGGCTTAACACAAGAGTTCCTTGGGTAATGTATTAGCAAACATACAAATGCACTCTCAATCTAAAAGGTTGGAAGCACAAGTTTCATGAAATCTCAATATAAATTAGACATTTTTACATCCACTCATGCATTCGGTTTTGAACAGAAAATGCAATTTCAACTTTGCAAAAGATGTTGTACAGGAAACATTAAAATTGACATTGTTATGGGATGGGCTGGGGTTCAAGTACAGTATATATTCGACACTCTTCTACAAACTATCATATCCCTCACCTTTTGATAAAGGTAAATAAAGATTATACTTGCAGGCTTCAGGGGTTATATGAACAGATTTGATATTGTTTCAATAATCATTAAGAACTGGCTTTGTCTCATTTCTTGTGTTTGACATCTAAATTCAAGTCTGGAAAGAGACAACTGGAAAAATTGAAAATTTATAATTTTCTATGCTAATCTTGGAAGTTGAAAGACATTGGGGTGCAGGCGAAGTTTCACTTCTTGCTTCTTTGGTTTGCATATTCAAAATTATGCTAATAGTGTTTAGTATGTTGCTCATCAAACTTTAAAGGACTGGGATACTTCCTATGTTGGATCTTACAGATTGAATTTAAAGTCAAGTTGTGGCATACGTCCACCATTTGAAAATATTTGCTCTATGTATATGAATTGGTTTTGCTCTTGTAGAAATTGGCAGCAAAAGCTTTGCATACCTTAGCTTTCAAAGAATGAAGCAAACAAAAATCAGATTGTGGAATGCAATGCTCTTCTCAACAGATAATGAAGATAATATTTCTGACATCACAAAGAAGGGCAGAGTCAATCCATTCAGGGATTCAATTTGAGCAAGGGAAATGTTAACTTGCCACCACCTGAGAAAGATGTTGAGGAGGGAGAATTTCCAGCCAACGACAGTTATACACCTGAAATGCCCACTTTTACTCCTAGGGTGGATGACACCGAGGCATCTAATGATGTGGAGGCTTTATAGAAGATCATCCATCATCTCTTTCAAATGGAGATAAGCCTGTAGTAATGGATGAACAAGAAAATGCAATAATGAATGAGGCTGGTCACAGCAATAAAAGATGAGCTGCATAAAGATGAAGACTATCTAAAAGATGATGATGATGATGACTTTGATAGAAAGTTGGGTGGCATCTTCTCTTGATTAGTGACTTGTATTATAAGATCTGTTGAAAGCTATTTAGAAATCTATGCATGTATTGGCAAGCTCATCAGGGAACTGGACCTTGTTTTGATATAGCTTGCAGCAGCTCTGCTTGTTGATATGATTCCAGGGCCACATTATCTAGCAAATTTCTCTTTGCTGCAGTAGCCTTTGAAGCAGAGGAACAAGAAAGGTGCAGATCACTTGAAATATCGCCCATATTCAGAACTCGAGGGTTGTAAAGTGATAAATCTCCTTCAAGTAAACAGATTATGCATTACTTTGTCAAGTCTAAAAGATATATTTGGAGATACAAGTCAAAAGGGTCTCTTTCGCTAAATTTGTCCACTTTTGAAGGCAGAGTATCAGGGATCACATGACACATCATTCGTTTCTTATCTTCATGAGATCAAGTTTGGGAGCCTTGGAAGGCTTAGCTTCACTCCATCGACTGTCCAGCACATCAACACACACGAATCATCTCATTTTGAGGGCTTAGCCTTATATTTTGTAATTTCAGTTTCAATTACTATTTTTAGCATAACAGATCCATGTTTTGAGGATCTGAAAACTGTTTGTAAAGGCTATAAATTCTAGGAACTCATTTTGATACAGGGTTCGATTTTGGATAGAGTAGTCTGCTATTGTACTCAGACTTTTTTATGTTAATACAGATCACAGGTTCCTTTCAATTTTGATGTCAGCTTTCCATCTTTCTTTCTACACTATTATCTGTGTTGTCAAGCTTTGAATGGATGTTATCCCATTGTTTAACTCATAGCCTGATAATAGATTTCTTGATTGTCTCTTAGACCCTACATCGTACTGGTTTAGTTACAATCTGTTCTTCACCCACTTAAAAGTTATATGTTGATTAATCAATCTTTGAGAGCACTGTCTATTTGTTTATCATTTTGGTGTCTGAATGCCATAAGTTGAATTGAGTTATCTCATTGATCCACATTTACAAAATACAAAAACATACATTTCTTAAGTTACCAAGCACCTTTGGTCTGCAACCACAAAGGGTTTCTTGGAGTGATAACACCTTCAACATTCGATGATTTGGATCTAGTAGCTGACATGGTGATCTCTTCAGTAGGGCTATTGGAGCCTGATCTCCTTACCCTTGTCACAACCCTTGACATGTGTTCCTTCCAGAGTGATTTTCTTCTATCTAGTGAATATCTCTTGGAATCCATGACCGAGTTTTGTCCCTTGACGTGGTGTCCTTCTAGAGCATTATTCTCTTGGATACCATGATCAAGAAGAGTTTACGAGCATAGTTTCTCTTCTTTGTAGCAAGCTCGTTAAAAAATGAAACAACAATCTGGGGATTGAACTCAGAGCCCCGAGCATAGTTCTTTTCTTGTGTCAAGCTCATTAAAAAATAAAACAATCACCTCTCTTGAACCTTCATTTCATCCACTCTTATCCTTTTTCTCCATCTAGTAGAGAAATTGGTGACAACCTCAAATTCGGTGAATGAATTGAAGCTTGGAGGGCATGTCTCCAGTCTTTGATAATCATTCTGGAGTTAAGTCACAAGATTTCAAGCTGGGGGAATACTGAGCTTAGTCTTTGTTCTTTATCGTGCTCGTAAATACATGAGAATGCAACCAGGTAAACATTTATCTCTTTTTCAAACCCACATGGATATACAAAAAAGGAACCTCCTGGAGTTGTCTTTGAGCTCTTTTTAGACTCTCTAAACATGAAAAGATTGGTGAGTGATCTTGCTTTGTTTCCCACTCATTAAAAGGTTTGAAAGGGCGTCTTTCGAGTGATAATTTATCTCTTTTTCGGCCCCGTGAGACTAACATTAGGAAAAAGGAAAACATTGGAGTCATCTTTAAGTTGTTTTAAGACTCTCTAAATATGAAAAACCACCGACTTTACCTTCTCTGGACTCATTAAAAAATTACACATTGAGGGGCCCATATGGGACCGAACCCTTACTTCTTCTAGTTCGTTAAACAAAGGAAGAGGGACTTACTGAGGGTGAGTCATATCGATCATGTGTTACCCTCCTTGAGCTCATTAAATTAAAAAGAGGTACTCATCTATCTGGATGGGGGAAAAATTGAAAGAAGTAAGGCAAGCAAGTTTTTGAGAACAATACTAGTAACTCTTACAGTCACCCTTGAGCACGACACTTTGTCTTTGCATGCATTTTTATCCGCTAAACCTGTACACTGAGCCAATCCTTTGAGTTTCTTTACTCCTTTGGGTCACCTGATGAAAGTCACAACATCCACTGCATGATCCAATTTTGGTCCATGTCATGTTTCTGCTGTCGTGCCTTAATGTTCAAGGGAAGTATCTGCCTCGGGAGTCATCCATCACAAATATCCTATTTCAATACCTGTGTCAGTCCATGTTCATTTGATCTACCAATTACATCTATGTGTCAGTTTTGTGTCGTTGATGGGGGATACATCAAGGCCCTCCTTCGATGAGTCTATTCCTGTCGACTTCAAAACATTATCGAGGAGCTAGACTTAGAAACCAATTAGTACCTTGGGACTTGCATGCCTCAATGGCAGGCCTCCTCATGTCTGACAGTGGGCTTACATCATTGACGTCTGATCATATNCCTTGGGAATCATTGACATCAATGGTGATTTCCCTCGTGCTTGTTAACGATTTACCTCATTGACCGGTAATCAAGTGGTTTATGCCATGTTCGACATCAAAACATCTATTCACATGGTTAGATTCGTACTACATTGGGATCAGTAAGAAGACCCTGGGTTGAGCTTTTCACTTATGTATAGTTTTCCTAGGTTGTGGAGGAGTTCTTTTGAACTATGGCACATAGATTGTTACATAGATCCACTTTGTATTGGTCGTGGCTATGTCTTGTCATCTCATAGATCCACTGTGTATTCTTCATGGCTACGATCAATTCAAGTCATAGGAGTATAGATCCACATTATATCTTCAGTGGCTATACCTTTTGTCAATATAATTATGGATCCGCAGTGTATTTTATGGGGGCCATACCTAAAAAGTATTTATCACTCAAGCATAGGTATGCCTACCTTGGGTTTGAAACATGTCATAATATTAGTTTGATGTTTGTGTGCATCTTTTTCTAGTTTCTCTGTGTCCATACCCTTGCTTGAAAAAGTATACAAAGTACTTCAGGCATCATCTTCTTCTAACTTCGTACTTTGGGGGCAGTCTGATGCACCTCAAAATTACTCACTTCGATAGTGTCGCAAGTGTTGTCATTACATGTGTTGTAAGTGTCGTATATTGTCCGCAAGTGTCGCATCTTGACCACAAGTGTTGCAAGTGTCACAAACATCATACTGCCATCTTCCCTATGTTGTTCCTCTAACGACATCATAAGAACACTTAAGACACCCTAAAGACTAGTTTTTAAGAAGAGAAGTCACTTGATAGGGAGTACAAACCTTTTTCCATTGAAAGAACCACTAAAAGATGGATTTTGGAGAGGAGTGCTCCCATACCCACTGTCAGGGAGTAATGGCGCTCCCTGAGCCTCTTTGGGGGAGTGTTTTAGCACCCTGTGCACCCTTTTGGGGGAGCGTTACCCTTTTCTAAGCAAGTTTTGTGTTTGTTGAAACAAATCAGGGAAGAATCCCTCAATTACTGAAGGTGGTTGGATTCAAATAGATGGTCAAGGCATGATCTTAGGGAAGATCCTCAACTGAAGGAGAGGAATCCTCAAATTATCCCAAATATCTCTCAAGTGGTTGGACCTCTCCAAGCTTATATAAAGAGGCCTTCTCATGGTGAAAGGTACATGTGGAACAGACTAGCAATTGATACCAAACTTATGATCTTGTAAGTGGTATGAACAGAAGATATTGGAGATGTGACACATATGATCTCATAAATGAGATGTCATTAGAGCAATCAATGTATATTACTTGAGCAAAGGGGTTGGACAAGGAAAACTGGAAAAACCTATTGCACCTTCATCAAAGGATTATAAGTACTTTTACTTGTTCTCATTAATAATCAATGCTTGGCCTATTTCTTTCAAACTTATGTTTGTTCCATATGATTTTGTCTAGAGTAGATGGATATATGATTGAGCTAATCTCAACAGAGTAGGAAGTCCATTGTATCTTTGTTTGTTCTACAGGACCTATCGAGGAGCTCAGGATTGGAGCTCAGCCTGGACTTTGCGAGGACAAACGCCATTAACAAGGTACATATCTTTCTTCTTCTCCTTCGTATATTAGCTTGATTAGATCTAAAAGGATGTCAGTGTCCATGTTAAGCACTTTTCTGTCTTGGTCTTAGGAGTCTAGAGACCAAGAGGGAATCCACTTGTTCGCAGGGGGATTCACCTACAACAATAAGAGTGAGAAGACTGTCAAAGATGCTATTATTTTTTCTTTTAATAGTAGTCACGATGTTGTTTTACATTTGTTTTGAAGACTAAAATAGGTTTTCCACCCTAGATAAATTATTTTCTTAATGTTATAGTTCTAGTTAAGCTTGTGGTAAAATTTGACTCAAACATATTTGTATGAATTAACTTCTTCTAAATTGTTATTATCATACAAAAGATTAGTATAAATAAATTTTTTATTTAATTATGATAACTTTTATTTTGTGAACGTTTAATAGTTTTAATAAAACAAATATCCTTTAAAATTTATAACTACAAAATCTCAATTACAAAATTTAGGAAAAATATGTTTTCATTTCTTTCCAAGTTACAAAATTTCCATATAATAAAATGAATTTAACATTTGCAAAATCTCTTCTCATTTTATTTACATTTATATTTTTATAATAATTTATTAATTAGTCCTAAATAAATGTACTTTAAATTTTTTATTTTATAATAGTTTATCAATTAGTACTAAATAAATATAATTTATTTTTAAGATTTGAAGATTACAATAACAAAATCATTTTCTCATTTAATTTAATATTTAAATAACTTTTTTTCTTTTTATATTTTTATAATAATTTGTTATAAATTTCTCATATTTTTTTTATAAGAAAATATATCATACTTTTTAATTAACAATGCAATATATTTTTGACTTAGCTGTTAATTGGTGAGGTTTTTTCATCACTAATACAGATTGAAAAACAATTTTCAGGATGGGTGTCTTTGACATCCAACTAGAAATCCTCATAGTCGAGTCTCCTACTCCAACAAAAAATAAAAAGTATTCTTGTTACTTAAAAAAAACAATTGCAACATATATTTTCTCATTATAAAGTGCATCCTTTTTCTCCGATCACAATCAATAAACACCATCTACATTAGATCTAATTATATCAAAGAAAAAAATGTATGTATAAGCTGATAGAATTTTTCATACATTAGGTTTGTTAAATTTCTATACTATTCACCTCGTCATTACCCACCTAAACATCATGCCCACCACCGACCTACATATTATATGTTTTGCTTTGAATATTTTCTATTTATCCATAATGAACTTACACTATGTATCTTTTATATATATGTATGAATGATTAAATAGTCAGTAGAGAATGATATTTCTCTTCTTTTTCCATAAAACGTATTTGACACTTCTATATCGTTGGAAAATCCCATAATTGTTTGTGTGATGTTTTTTAAATATCGAGTATAAAAGGATTTTCAACAAACATGTGTTAGTGTACCGATCCTTCACCAATGTTACACTGAATGGATCGCAAATTGACTCGAAAGAGAATATTGAAAATGATTTCTTTGTAATGTAGTGGGTTATCACGTGAAAATTTCCTTACCTTGTATTGCTTTCTACTTCGCTATCGTATTTCGTCTTTTTCATTCACCTTCATAGCCCTTATGCCGTGGATACAATCCACCTAGGTTTTTATATTTCTTCGAAAATTCCCTTAGGTTTTTAGATTTTTGTTTCCTTTTCAAACTTGTCTCTATCTAGGGACAAGACGTTTTTTCTTTGTTTGAATGTCCAACATTATCACCGTGATCTCTTGCACACCTTTGCATCTTAGACAAAGTTTGTTTGATTTTCATGGACTCATCCAACATTGTTTTGGTCCTCCCCTATTCCTCCCTTTTTTTTAGG
>JASDQU010738312.1:34604-62568 GCA_032191745.1 Picea mariana
GAATCAACATGAATAAAATATGACAGTACAATCATTAGGATCATACCACGAAGAAATGGGGAGCATGGTTGTTTTACTCAGTGGCCATCAATGCCAAAGTGGGAGATTCTTGGAAAATTGGTTGTCATTGATGTCAACCTTAGAAGAAGGCCTAAATAAAATCCTAGAGTCCCATAAAAGTCATGATGATGTGTTCACTTAAATAATCCTTGAAGAGCCTTGACATAAGCGTATATAACTCCAAAGTGGTCCCCTTATGGCATAGATTTTAAGCATGGCCCTCACGGGATGAGATAAATTGTGGTTGTTTCCACATCACCACTTTGAGTTGTACAAAAAAGGATCCTTGAAGAAGAACCTAAATACAAGTGAATAATATCTTAAATCCAAGAGAAGAAACCCCTAAAGTAAATTAAATAATCCCCTAAGGTGGTCCATCCTTAAGGAAGAGGTGCAGAAAAAAATTACGACTCTTGGTCACAGCCCTTAATGTGGAGAAGACTCATATAAATAAAAAGAGCCTCATTTGGAATTTGAATCACACCAATTCAACCTAGCAAAGGAATAGGAGAAAATCTCAACCTAGAGGATTGAATTTCCAAGGAAATATAAAGTCAAGGATGGAGAAATTCCAAGAGAAGATGAAGTATTGTAATTATTTGTTCTATTGTTTTGTTTGAAGGTCATCTCGGTATTTTGGATATAACATATTTTATATAAGAATTCATATAGTGAAACTTGGAGGTGTTTTAGAATATACAACGAAGAATATTGAGTTACAACTCAAGGTCTTCATGAATTAGAGGTTTGGATTCACACTTAGTTGAAGCTGAGGTTTTAAAAACTAGGGTTTTCTTCTTGAAAATAGGTCATCTTTCGATTTTCGCTATAAAATTCGTTTTGGGATGATTCAAGGAGAAAAATTTGGAAAAAATTACCAAAAGATATTGAAGAATATTCATTACAAGTTTTAGATATTGATTCTTTATATGTACGAAGATATACTTGTTGGATGTTACGGTTTTTGGGTAATCCAAAAACTAGTACAAAACAACTATTTGAGATAAACTAATTATGTATGAAGCTTGGTAGGTAAAAATTTAATTCTACTTATTTCATTAGAAGTATAATATATTCTTATATCTAAGGTCCAAGTTTCATAATAAAAAATGGAAAATTTAGATTGTGGTGAATTTTACAAGTTTGCTAATTTGAGGTCTAGTTCTGAGCAATTTTGTATGCATATTTAAGAAGTGATTTTGGGATTGTATTTGAAAGTTGATTTGGTCATCTATAATCATTTAAAATATTACAAGGGGATTGGTTTATCCTTCTAGCATGTGATGGAAAACTCAGATTATAACATCCCTCCAATTTAAATATTTGAATAATTTTGACCAATTGTATTTATTGAATTTCTATGTTGTGGTCAACTAGAAGATAAAATTTTGATAAACATTTCATGATAAAGAATTTTTTTGTAAATATCAATTCAATTTTTATTTAAAAAAATAATTTACTTGAGACAAATTGATGAGAGAAGCCAACTATAACAAGATAAATTCCTTATTCCATGGGAAAAGTGAAAAATAGATAAAATCCACTAGGGTAAAAGTTAACGTTGTTCATTAGGATAAGTGCAAGCCTACTCTGAAGAGTGCGGGAGGTTAGGGAAAATTATATCAAGAATTTAGGCCAAGACTCCCAAAACTTAGGGATGGGACTAACTTGAAAAAGAAAAAATTCCTAGGAATTTTGTTCTCTTATAGGGGGTGAAAAGACAAGTATTGGGTAGGAGGGACATTGCACAGTACTTGTGTAGAATTTTCAATTTGGAAATAACTTGGAAAAGGTTATTGACATTTTTTAGTTTCCCGTGGAATAAATTATTTTTCTTGGGTTGACAAGAGAAATAAATCTTTGGCTTCTCTAGTCTATTTATCCAGATTTAGGAGTGGAACGAACTAATTAATAGAGTGAATCCAATAAACATAGAGATATGAAGAAAAACATAGATATACAATGAACATATCTTCTATTAAATAAATGAAATAGGATAAAGATGTAAAACTGTTGAACTAAAACAATTGCTCGAGTGGTGGTAGCTATCTCTGAGAAGAGATGTGGCTACTATGTGCATCTGTCTGAGAATAATGATTACAATGAGGCTCAAGAAGCCTTTTTACAATTACTCATGAATTAAAAAACGGTAGACATCCAAAAAACTAACCCTAGGAGATGAAATGCCAAAATTTATGTGGGCCCCTATGGCTAAGTTGGTACCTCAACTTTCGAGGATCATAACTTTTTCATACGACCTCTATATTAGGCACGTGATAGCCTATTGGAAAGGTATTTTTGAGAAAAACACATTATGTTGTCAAACACTGACTTTGTCTATAGTTTGACTGTGATGAGCCCAAAAAACATTGTTTAGGGCCCCAAAACGGCCCTGGATGTACATCAAGATGCGATGACATGAAAACATACAAAATAATCCAATTGGATTAAGTGGGAGGCCACTAGTATCCACCTAGAAGATGTGTAGGGATTCAAAAAACCCCAGAAGTGTAAAGCCCACAATTACAAAGAAGTACATAAGAACGTGTTGAATTAAATTTTTTCAAGAGGAGCAAGTTGGAATAGGTAGCTGGAAACCAATATCCACCTGTATCAGTCCTATGCCCTTAGGAAGCGATGGTCTCCATTTCCTTGTTTTCCCCCATCATGTGAGGAAACTTCTTCTGAATATGTCGCATGTTCTCCTCCCAAGTTCTATTGAATATGAGGATGTAATACAAATATAACACCACAAAAGAGTTGGTGAAGAGTCTCATTACATCATCCATCAGCCTCATGAAAGGGGTCGGTGAATTTGTTAAGCTAAATGGCATGACCAACCATTCAAAGAGACATTATTTAGATTTGAAATTTTTCTTCCATACATCAGTTGGTTTCGATGGGAACCTGGTGGTAGCCAAAATTTAGGTCAATCTTGTTGAAGAACTTTTCCCCATTGAGTTGCTCAAGAAGGTCATCAATCCTTGGAATTAGGTACTAGTTTATGACTATGATTTTATTTAATTCTCTGTAATCAATGGAGAGTCACAAGGCCCCATCATTCTTCTTCACTAGTACACTCGGGCTTCTGCAAGGGGAGGATTTGGGTCGAATGTGCCCCTTTCGAAGAAGATCTTGGATCTGACACTTGATTTCGTCATTTTCCATCAATGAGTGATGATAGATTGGTCCATTAGGAAGAGGTGCACCAGGGATTAGATCAATTGGATGCTTGAATTGGCAGTGCATCGGTACCCCGATGAGTGAGGAGAAAATGTCTCTGTAATCTTCCACAATCCCGTCCACTTGATTCTATTGTAAAGAGAGGCTATGTGCAAATGCCACATATGTGGCAATGACCTTCTGCTTACTCTGAGCACAGCTAAAAAAACAATTGAACTTCCTAGTCTATGAAATGCCCTTACTGCATTGCTTAGAAGAGATTAAAGAAATAGTTGTAGGAGACGCTACCTCTAGTATCTTGTAGAATTTCCTACCCAAAGTAATAATAACACTTCAGGGTCTAGACTCATACACAACAGGATGGTTCCACAAATATGGTTATCCTAAAAAAACATTACAAAATTCAAGGGGAGAAATATCATCAATACCTCATCTTTGAAAGGCTTGATTTCGTAGGGAAGACAACATTGTTAGCTCACACGAAGATATATTCCTTCTCAAATCTCACTAATGGTGTAGAGTTGCAGGTGCAGTGTCGTCGGTAGGTCCAGTCGCTAGATGACCTTTGTTGAGATCAGGATCTTCTAATTGTCACCATCGACAATGAAATGAAGCAGTGATCCCATTCCCATTGTTCTTCTGGTTTGTTTGGCTAGACATTGGTGGTAGCGATAGTGGCACTGGGTTCAACATCGATAATGCACTTCCCTCCTTTTGGATTTGATTTTGAATTAAAATCGACCTCTAACTCAAAAGCCTTCAACTTGACCATGAGTGACTGCTTGGAGCAACATTCTTCAGTTTTGTTCCAAGGGATTTTATGGTATTCACACAATCTTCCTGTCTCCTTCTTCATATTCTCATTTTCCTTCTTGTGTTGTGGCTTGGAATAGGTGTCCTAAGAGTGGACATTTTTTCTTTGTCCCTTTCTATGTGGGTCAAGGATTCCTTTTCCCTACTTCGGCTGTGAAGAATTTGCAGATCCAAACTCTGGCCTCTTGTGCTTAATTTCTTCTCAATCTTGACATCTGCATATATCAGTCCTTTGATGCTTAAATTCACCCATTTATCTACATCATCTGCATATATCATTCCTTCAAATAATGGAATATCAAAATTCACATGTAACTTGAAGGGGGTTGCATGGCCACTTGATGAAGATACCTCTCCTGTGGACAACCACTGAAGGACCTACAAAAAGTTGTTCATCATTTCGTTCCTTTGTCACACAAGGGATTCCTCAAGCAACATTTTAAAAGGATCTCATGCTCCATCAATATTTATTTTCATCTCCCATGGTTTTTTGTCTGGATTGTCATGACCGATATTGCAATGGCTCGATTGGTTCGAGTCCCAAGTTCTTGTACCCGAATATTGTAAGGGACATGCAAAAAATAAATAAATGAATAACATACCACTCTAATACCACTCATCTAGATTTAGGAATGAAATGAACTGATTAACAGACTAAATGTAATAAACATATAGATATGAAGAACAACACATATATCCAGTGAAGAATATCTTATATTAAATAAATGAAATAGGTTGAAACTGTAACACTTCATAATTGAAACAATTGCTCAAATGGTGGTAGCTATTTCTGAGATGAGATGTGGCTGCTATGCACATCCATCTGAGAAGAATGATTACAATGAATATCCAGATGCCTTTTTAACATTACTCATGAATTCCAAAACCCTAGACATCCAAAATCCTAACCCTAGGAGATTAAACACCAAAAGTTATGTGGGCCCCCATGGGTAAGTTGGTACTTCAACTTCTCCAGATCGTAACGTTTGCATAGAACCTACGTTTTAGGTGCATGCTAGCTCGTTGGAAAGGTATTTTCGAGAACTACACATTACATTGTCAAACTTTGATTATGTCTACTATTTGATTGTGGCAAGCCAAAAAAACACTGTTTAGGGCCCCAAAATAGCGCCAGAAGTACAACAAGATGTGTTGACATGAAAACATACAAAATAAGCCAGTTAGATTAAGTGGGAGGCCACCAATTTCCACCTGGAAGATGTGTAGGGATTCAGACAGCCCTGGAAGTGTATAACCTACAATTACAAAGAAATACAAAAGAATGTGTTGAACTACAAATTGTTAAGAGGAGCCAGTTGGAATAGGTGGGTGGCCACCAATATCCAACTAGATCATCTATGGTTGGTAGGAGATGGAATCTCTCCTCAGTTTTTCCCTAGTACAATTTTGGTTCATATATGTATCTTTATATGGATTTCCTCTATACATATCCTGATAAATATTTGGTATTACTAGTTAAATTTACTATAGAAGTTGTATAGATAATCTTTTATTATCTTTTGCATTGTATAGGAAATAATTGCTAATGTTGTTAATTACAGTAAAGAAGAAAAGGATAAGAAATCTTTTTTTAATTAAAAGTAGAACAAGACCATAGACTTTATTTATTTATTATAGTGTGAGACTAGTAAACGTGTATTAACAGATAAGAATTTTATAATGCATTAAATAAAGATAATCTAAATACAATCTATGTGAAAATTAATGATAACCTCTCCTTGTAATAGTCATAGAATTTCTTTCGGTATTTACAAACAAAAGAAAACATTAGTGAAAATATAAACTAATGTAATGTTAAATTATTAACAATGCTAACAGAGTCGAAGTTTGTTCATATAATGAAACAGTTGGAATAAATCACAGAGAGGTAAATCTCTTCTCAATATAAAACTACAAGGATAACCAATCTTGGAACTTAATTAGGTAAATAATAAACCCTAATAATTAACACCATGAGCAATATCTCTGTATGAGTTTACCCTACACAATGCATCCCAATTTACACTAATTCGTTACATGAACAAATACATAAATACCTCTATAGACACATTTTGTAACCCTTTGAATTTCTCACATGTATTAGGGAGAGGCGTTAAATTCACCAAAGACCAAGTGCTCATGGCTATTGTAGATGTGTTAATGAAGGGTAGGATAATTAATGGTGCCAACCTCTCAGTGTTAGGTGACTGAAGTTAAGGAGACTTAAAAGTAATTACACAGTTGGTAAACCCTTGCATGGTTCTTGCATGTATTTCCACGATGGATGGGTGGATGAGCAATACGATACGCAATTAAAACTTCGTCGATTTCATGTACGGTCATATCTCGTTGATAGATGGAACGAATGTGTGCCTCATAAAAACCCTTTTACTTCTGTTATTTCTAACTTATACGACAAGAGTGAACTCGTATTAGACCATTTGAGGTAGATCGTAGTTAGTATGGGTGTATTATTTAAATTGTAAAATATACCATGGGTTTGTAGGTTAGCTTGAATTGTAATTAGAACGAATATGTTCCTGGTGAGTGTCAAAATTTATAAGCTGGGATAGTATTGCGGATAGAATCCTTAGAATCCTATCTACCCATAATAAAAATAAGATGGAGGGAAGTTTACAATTAATTTAAGGGAAAATTAAAGCTAAAACCTTAATTATATAAGGTAATGAGGTTGGTATTAGACTTCGAATACCAATTAGAAAGGACAATTGTTAGTAAGAAGATTCCATAAAGAAATCGAAGTTGGAAAATATCTTAGAAGAAAGCTCGGTTGGGCTAGCAAGTTGAAAAGTTACAAAAACAATAGAAATACTTAACAATTACCTAAAAAAACCTTATACGTTGGAAGTAAGGATGGTGATTTCAATATTTTTGACGAAATGAAAATGATGACTAAATGCACCAACTCTAGTTTCATTAGCAAAAGAGATTAAAAAATATATATTATGCATAGTATGAGTTGATATTGTTCAAATAATAAATTTAACAAGAATGTCAGTATTATATATATCAATTTTTTTTGTTAAGAAATAATGTTAAAAGAATTTTTTTTAGTTAGTTGGTGGTGTTATAAATGGTACTAGAGTATGGCTCAAACACTAAGGCTTTATTGGCTAAAAAAAACAAAATAAATGTTGCATTATTAGATTATGCAAACATTATAAAATTATTAAAAGGGGAAAATGTTAACATAAGAAATTATTCTGCACTTATAAAAAATAACAACAAACAACATGGTGGATGAAAACGGGAAAACAACACCAAGTGGACGTGAGATGTATGTAGAATTGAATATCAAACAAACTTAAAGTAATTCATTAGAGTTACTTGAAACCATGAGAAGTATAAAGGTTGAATTGTACCGTACTAAACAAGATAATGAAAAATTGTTAAAAGCATGTAGAGAACAAGAGGAACTGAATGAAATCTTACTCAAGAATATGACTGAGATTAAATAGATCAGGAACGGAGTTCTAGCAACACTAAGAAGAGAGTTTCCAATGATGAATATCATAAGCGAAAGGTACACCTAGTAATTAGTGATAAAGGGACCTCAATGACTGAGGAAAATAACAAAGACAGTTCTAAGGACAACACCCTATAGAATAAAACACCAAAAACTAAGAAACACAAATGGATTAGTAATGAATTAACTGGTGAATTTAAAAAAATTAGATTGCCCAATTTCGATTGTAAGATTGAAGAATGAGCAGAATCTTGGCTCCTAAACATGGGAAAATATTTCCAAATCTACAATTACTCAGGTAAGTTAAGGGATAGATTGGTTGTGTATTAGTTGAATGGAAAGGATGTGATCTAGTGGGAGGAGAAAAAATAGTAAATAAAGTTAGGAGCAATGAACTCACTTGGAAAATATTTAAAAGGTACTTCAAACAAAAATATTTAACCGAAAGATATTTTTAAGAAAAGGCTAAGGAATTTCATGACCTTAGACTAGGACAAATGGCCATTGAATATTTTGTTACCGAGTTTATAAATTTGATGAGGTACATACATTATCTTAGGGAGGAAAAATAAAAGGTACAATGGTTTATGAGTTGTTTTCCTCAAACATGCACGGACAAGATTGAGTTACTTAACCCTAAGACTATGGATGAAGTAATAAGACGCACTAAATTGTGCTATTCACAATTCAAACAAAGGTCAAAAAATACAAAAACTTGGCAAGATAAGAATATCCTCAATTATTCCTTTCCAATGATCTATCATGCACCCCAAACGAAGATCGTATGCCAAAGTTACGCCCTCAAGAAGTTGATACACCGAACTACCCAAAACAAGGTCCACAAAATTGTTGGCATTTCATCTTTTGGGGTTAGGGTTTTGTATTTTCTTTATGTTAAAAATGCCTTTAGAGCCTCATTGTAATCATGTTCTTCCAAATGAGCATATCCTTCACGTATCTTTTCAAAGATAAGATGCCACCATTCTAGCGAGTTCATTCACTCTGTATTTTTACACTTCTGTACATTTCACTCATTAATAGAAATTATGTATTACTATATCTCTGTGTTATCTTTGGTATATTTATATTATATTATTAGATATATGATATATCTCTGTACATTTATTTATTATATTTCCACTCTCATTTCATACCAAAAATAATACAGATCAATTATGCAAGTTCTTGAATGTATTTCCAGAAGAAATTCAATGGTTACATCCTAGAAGGGATATAGATTTTACAATGATCTAGTACCTACATCAACACCATTATCTAAAGAGCCTTATAGAATGAGTATTCCTGAATTGAATGAATTAAAATGCAACTTCAAGAGCCATTAGATAAACAATACATTATACCAAGTGTGTCTCCATGGGGAGCACCGATCTTATTCATGAAAAAGAAGGATGGCTATTTTAGATTGTGCATTTACTATTGACAATTGAATAAAAAGAAAATCAAGAATAATTATCCTTTAACTCGCATCGATGAATTGTTTGATCAATTTGGGGAAGAAAAAATATTTTTGAACATAAATCTAAGGTGAGGGTATCATCAGGATAGGATTAAGGATGAATACATTCATAAGACTGCTTTTAGAATCACATATAGACAATATGAATTTGTAGTGGTACCCTTTGGTGTAACAAATTCTCCTGTGATGTTTATGTGTCGTACGAATAGTATGCTAAGAAAATATTTGGATAATTTTATGATAGTGTTTATAGATTATATCTTAATCTATTCCAATACAAGGGAAGAGAATGAAGAACAACTAGAGTTAGTTTTTCAAACTTTAAGTGAACATAAAATATATGGAAAGTATATTAAACTTGAATTTTATGAGAGTAAGGGACAATACTTAGGACATATGATCTCAGGAGAAGGAATTATTGTTGACCCTGAAAAGTTCAAAGCCATTTTGGATTGGCCAGTTTTGAAATATGTTTTAGATATCTGATATTTTATGTGAATTATGGGTTATTACTAGATGTTTATTGAATGGTTTTAAAAACTGGCTTACCCAATTACTTCTTTATAGAAAAAGGGAACCTATTTTAAGTGGACTGAAAAGCGTTAGGAAATTTTTGAGAAATTTAAAAGTTGTTAACCACTGCACCTACATTAAAAATAGTAGACCCATACAAATATTTTGTAGTATGTATAGATTCCTCAAATGAAGGTTTAGAAGGAGTGTTAATGCAGGAGAGGTATGTGATTACATATGAATCAAGGAAGTTAAAGTCTCATGAAGAAAATTATGCACTTCATGAACTAGAATTTACCACTATTATATATGCCCTAAAAATGCGGCCACATTATCTTCTAGGAAAGAAGTTTCTATTAAAGATAGACAATGTTAGTTTCAAACACTTTTTTGATCAAAATAACCTAAATGCCAAATATACTAGATGCTTATCTTTCCTAAGAAAATTTGATTTTGATATAGAACATAGTAAAGGGATGGAAAACAAGGTATCAGATGCACTCACTAGGAAGATAAATGTAATTTTTAGGAGAAATATTCAGTCTGATTTAAAACACAAAATTGAAATAGTAACAAAAAATGATGAAGAATATCAAAATATTCATGAAAATTGTCGAAATGATCCTTCAAATGATGAAGAGTCAAAATTCAATTTATGTGTCAAACAATGTAGAAATGAAAAACTTAATATTAGGAGAAGTCAACAAGAAACCATAATCTTCCCATCCTGGTGATCAAAAGACAATAACAACTTTAAAGAAACAATATTTTTGGCCCAAAATGAAGACAAAAGTAGTTTATTACCTTGCTAGTTGTTTGGAGTGCCAATCGGTTAAGGATGAGAACCAACTCTCGGTTGGATAATTACCACCTATACCCATTCCTAGGTGGAAATGTGAAGTGATCGGTATGGATTTCATCATCGGATTACCTAGAACTAAGAAGCACAATGATACTATTATGGTTGTGATTAAAAAACGCATGAAACACAAAACTCTTTATTCCAATAAAATCCACTTACAAGGCTATAAATATTGTAGATATTTTTATGAAAGAGATTTTTAGGATGCATGGATTACCGAAAGAGATAATTTTCAACAAAGATACAAAATTTACTTCCAATTTTTGGAAGACTTTGTTTAGTGGAATGGATACCCAACTAAATTATAGTACCACTTACAACCCTCAAATGGAAAATCAAACCGAGATGACTAACAATATTGTTGAGGACATCATGTGAATGTATATTATGGATTTCCCAATAAATTGGGAAGATCATCTTCATATGGTTGACTTATCCTAAAACAATGGTTATCAATCATATTTAAAGATTAGTCCTTTTGAAGTATCGCATGGAAGAAAGTGTAGGACACCAGTGACAGGATTATTTTAGGGTTCGTTATGTTAAAATAAGTGGAAATGGTAGTGCCAAAGGAATAACATAATTTGAAAAGTGCATAGGACAAGAAGAAAATCTATGCATATTTGAAAATGATACACAAAGAGTTTAATGTTGGAGACCATGTCTGCATAAAAGTAAAAAATAGAAATAGTTCATTCATACTTGGAAAGAGATCTAATTCATCACCATAGTATTGTGTACCTTTTGAAGTGCTGGCCAAAGTAGCACCAGTAGCCTACTAGCTTGCACTACTAGCCAACCTGAAAGTACATAATGTATTTCATGTTTCCTTGTTAAAAAAATATGTTCCTCATGTAACTCATGTTGTAAATTGGAATGTGATTTAGGTTTAACCAAAAGGTGAGTTCCAGGTTGAACCACTACACATACTTTATAGGAAAGAAACTCTATTGCGGAACGGAGCCATCCCCCAAGTTAAAGTGATGTGGAAGCACTTTAGTCCTGAGGAGGCCACTTGGGAAATGCAGGAAGATGTGAGGAAATCTTATCCATTTTGTAACGACCCTGCCGTTATGACAACAAGCAACGTACAATAGGTCAATTTGTTTTTCACCGTGTCAGGAAAATAAAACATCATAATATGAGTGATACCATAGATGTATTTGGTATTTATTGTAGATTCATATAAATTTACACAGGAAAGTGGAGATGTGGTCTCTGTCCTGCATATGCTTGGAGAGGAAAGTGTAAACTCCTTTTACACAGATGTAAAACTTGAGTTTCCTAACTGTAGGAGGGATCCACAGATTTTGAATTCAACCATCTACATTTTTTGGACAAGACCATGAAGCTATGAAATTCTCGATCAATGTCATTTACTTGAAACAACAACATCTTATCTTGCATAACTCCCATGGATATTTTTGTACTGAGCCCCTCGTAGAATCTTAAAAATGAAATGAGATCTCGTTGCATTATATTGCTTGACCTTTCTCGTGATTGATTCTACTAATGACTCGCAGGTTCTTATCGCATCTCATGAATAACAAGTCACCAAGAGTTGTAACTAGTGATAGGGGAACCATCACCCCCAAGAGTGGACATGGATCAAAATTAGAGAAACAATAAGAAATCCTTAGTAGAGTGAAATTCACATACACTATTACATTTAGAATAGATTAATATATGTTGGTTTAGAAGTTAACATTGGTTTTAATACTTAATGACTTTTTCATTAGTTGGGAAGCAAATTGTAGACTGCAAACACTAGGCATGGTTAGACAATATATCTAATGCATTGTAAATGGCACTTAATCAATCATATTTCCTCACTCCTCCTTACATTGGAGTCTTTAGATGATAATTTATGATGCTCGAAGAAAATTTATTCTTTGAAGTTCCATGTTAGTTTTTACAAGTCTTTGCAATGGTAAAAAATTCTTTCTTCAACTCCTGTGAAAAAACGTAAATTATGTGCAGGATAAAAAATGCACATTTTCTATTTTCCTATACTTTGCACCAGATTCCTCAGAATAAGTTTTCACAAAACTCAGTCATTGTGTCTTTTAATCCACACTGGCCCCATTTGTTCCAACTATATATTAAGGCCTCAAGCCTAGCCAATTTGTTAACATTTAGAACTGAGGATTATTCTCTACTCATATGATAACATACACTATATCACTTTGGATACATGTTTATGAGAATGTTCTATTTATTTCCTACAAGAATTTTCATTTGAGTGATTTCAATACATGGAAGCAGAACTATAATAGGTATAGTATAAAACCACAAAAAATTTATGGGTAAACATCTCAAATGTTGTTAGATGAAATATGGAATAAATTTATAGTTGAAGGAAACTAACGTATAGACAGGTTTATCTATAATTTATAGTCGTGATATAAAAGGAAAATAAAATTGTGTTAATTACCATAATACCACATAGCTTTCATCGAGCTCCCAAGAATGGAAAGAAAAATTATGAACTATTCTTGTCAAATAGAAAAAATAAAGGTGGTTGTAGGTGTCATTCTACCAAAGTATAAACTAGGTCAAAACATGTTGCACACTACTATCCTCTAAATTGTGTCTATAGTTTACTAGTCCTCATTCAGTTTGCTAGACCCCAAATATGTTTGCACACTGTAGGAGTTGCTTTCGCACTCCCACTATGTACTTACCCTAGATATACTTTTTGAGTCCCATTGACCTAATTATTGTGGTCATTCATTGCACATTAATAAAATTATCTTATCTTATCTAACTATTTTTGGAGGACAAAATTATTTTGAGCAAAACATCTTCATTGAACTAACTTATTGTCACTTTGAATATTAATAAATAACAAATGTTAAAGAACACCTTCGTTAAATCTCATGGACCTGTAAATTGAATCAATTTAGACCAGTGTCCCATTAATATACCTTCAAAGAATGGCCTTTAATGCATAATACATCAAAACACATCCATATAGAAGTTTAGCTACATAATGTATTGCAATATGCAATTTACTGCGTCTTTTAGGAAGAATTGGGGTTATAGAAAATTGTCAAACATGAACAAGGGAAGAAAGCATGGTTTCAGCTACTCAATTAATGAACATTAAAAAAAAGGGTACATCCATGTAATACTTTAATATAACATAAAACTTCAAAGCTATGACTCTACGATAGTTAAACTGAGAAACAAGAGCAAGAAACAACTCACTTCTTTCCTTCAAAATTTGAGTTTAACCTTATAATAGTGCTCATCCCTTGCAAGGCATTTGAAAAATTGTTTTTCAATATGTTCTTACATCAGATATATGTAACAAGAAACAATTTACTCAGATGTAAAAACTGATGACATCATGCAATTGAAATAAATAATTAAGTTGAAAAATGAAGCAGATAAAATAAGCAAGCTTAAAGAAGAATATGATCAGAATATTTCTCCATCAATGGGACTTGAGAATAGTAAGTATATACTCTATACTAATAACATCTTGATATCATGTGTATATGATATATCCATGAATTCTAACAAATCATAGAAAAAAAATAGTGCAAGCCTGTAAAGAGGAAGAAATATAACACTACTGGGTATGGGAGAGATGACAAACTCGTTTCCTCTTTGCTAGGCATTTTTCCCTTTATTTTATTTGTTGTTGTTGCTAAGCCAACTTACGCCTCTCTTTTTTCTCTCTTATGAAATCCAGTAACACACTCTCATAGCCAAAGGTGAAGAGTCCAAAGTGGTTATCCCTCACTTGCACTTCATCCAGCTCCTACTTGATAACCACTAAGACCTCGCAAGTACCTCCCAACCAATGCTATGGGTAATATTCTTCCCCATGAGACCCTCGAGCTACAAAGGGGCCAAGCACACAACTAGAGAATCTGGAGTGGTTTTCCCGCAATTGCGCTTTGTGCAGCTCTTGCTTGCTAACCACTCATACCTCACCGGTACCACCCAACCAATGCTAGGGGTACTCTACTTCCACATGATCCCCCCAAGCCACAAAGGGGCCAAGAACACAACCATAGAATAAGATAGTTCCCAACTTGCCTTGCAAGGTTGAGCTACCACTTCTATCCAAGGTGGGCATCCCAACTTCCACAAGAAAAATCAGTTAAGAAAAATCCGACAGCATAACCTTACGCATACCAATCGTCCCCATTCCTCTCCTCTTCCATCTCTTTTATAAATTTGTTCTTAGTGACCTTTCCATTTGCACATTAAATTAGTTTTATTAAAAATTTATTAGGAAATATTCTCCTCCGTACACTTGTCACCCAATCCCTTAGTTGCAAAAGAAATTTATTTAATTAATTAAATTAAATTGCCAATTTCCCTCACCCACCTAAAAGTGTTCCTAAAAATTCTCCTCGATGTCCCTTTATTCCCTCACATTCCCTTAATGACTGACACCTTTCTTAAATCTTAGTTGAGTTCATTTTAGGAAGTTCTCTATATAATGGATTCCTTCTATGTTCCACGTCCCTTTTGCAATTAATTTCCCCTTTTTGTCTAAGCTCGAAATTAGCAAGTTTTGGGGAAAAAAAATTTAATATTTTAAATAATTTAATCCTCCATTTAATTCTAAATTTGATTTTCCCCCCTTTTAATTCTAATTTGATTTTCATCTTTTTATTAATTTCTTAATTAATTTTTTTTCCTCATATCCTACTTAGACCTACGCTTTAATTTCAACTAGGGTTAGCAATTTTTTAAGGGAAAAGTCACAATTAATATACTTTTCTAATGCATAATTATTTTAAGGATGACCATGTCAAGGTAATATATTTTTTTCTAGGTACCTAAGTTCATTGACTCACCTGTGTTTAAAAACCGCAACATGCCCTTCAAGACACACTATGTGCTCTAAGGGTGCCACTCACCTTTTGACTGAGTTTGGTAGACATCCTCCCTTGGAGCCAATACTCCGTCAGGTGACCTTGTGGGAGACTAAGAGCCTATAAAGAATAAATACACTGCCTTATTGCACACCCTTTCGTGAGTGACTCTCTCATTCTTCCCTCAAGGCATTGTGGATCTCTCGAACTAGGTAATTGTTAACCTACATTTCGAGACACGACGAGAGTGCTAGTATGATGTGGCAGGGATACTGCCACACCTATCCCTCAATATATTTGGTTGTTGTGTGTTACCCCCTTACTCAAAATGTGAGTCTGATTAGAAAGCAATCATTAGCCTGCATCCATCAACGAAACATGTCATCGATCCATAAACACCATCATAATATACCATTATTATGTCACATATGCAATAACATAAATACTAAAAACAAGAACAGTCCAGTCCCTGAATCGATTTAGATTCCAAGGAATCCCATCGATGACATTGATATCCTCAAGTTGTCCAGTGTCCTCCACACTGAGGAGAAACCAGTCAATAGCACATGTCGATACATATATAATCAAATAACATATCATACTATCCACAACATTATCATAATCCATAAGAGAAACAATGAATCATATAATGAACTGGATCACTTGCACGCAAGTGTCCTCAAGAATAAGTTGAATCAGGTGAGCGCAAGAGAAAGATGTTACATACACCTGCTCTTGTTCTAAACTTTGTCCTGAAGTTTCACATTATAGAAATGCATAAATAAAGTATTTGACAATATCAAAAGGTCTAGCCATTAAAAAAAATGGAAACTGTTGACGCATATCATATGCATCCTCCCAGGTAGATGAGTGTGGACTATAGTTGTCCCACTGGTCCTTGACTTGATCGACATTTCAATGTCGTAGTTGTTGATTAGGATTCTCTAGAATGCGGATTGGCTCCACCGTGAGTGCACCCTCACCCAACATCTGCCAAGAGCTCAAGTCAATCACATGCATAGGGTCACCAACCTAAAGTCACACAAAGATACAAGATAAACATTGTGCATACGCCTCAATAATTAGGCATGGATAACCATTAGACCCTTCACAATTATGGTCACATGATGTGCATCGACAAAATCCTTCTATCAATATTGCGCTTCTTCCAACCCTTTTTCGTATCATTTGTACTTGTTATTTAATTTCTTGGATCGCTTTTGTTCCTACCATGACCCCATCCTCGAGTCTATCCCAGCTTAAGGCATCTGACATGGTCACCCATAGAGAAACTCAAGGGTGCCATCTTAATGGCACCTTGATGGTTGTTGTTTCTTGCAAACTTAGCCAGCGACAAGAACTATTCGAAATGTTTTTGTTGGTCCAACAACACATACACAACACAACCTTCCAAATTTGGTTTATTCCTTTGGTCAACCTGTCTATCTCAGGGACATGTTGTACTAAATTTCAGTGGTGTTCCCAAGGCCTCTTTGGAAACTCTTCCAAAATTGTCTTGCATACCAATTCCCTTATTGGATATGAATCTTTTGGTACATCTTGCAGTCTCAAAATCTTGTTGAAATAATCTCTAGCTATACCTGGCGCCCGATGCATCGTATGCACAGGGACACAGGTGTGCACTCTTCATCAGAGTGTCAAATATCACGAAAATATAGTCATGCCTCTTTACCGTTAACAACAATCACCACAATAAAGTCCATCAAAATGACCTTCCATTTCTATTCCGAAAAGCGTGTGGTTGTATTAATCCTGTTGAATGTCTACTTTCAGCCTTCACTCGCTGATGTCCTAGAAACCTCACCATGTAGATAACCACGTCATGCCTCATCCCTACAAGAATAATGAGGGATCAAGGTCCTCCCTCATCTTCATGACTCCAATATGAGCCATGTACCCTTCTCTATGATCTTTGTTTAAGATCAACCTCTTAATTTTTCATTGGGAGGTAAGTAAGTCTGCTCATTGTATCTCACTGATTCGTCGTTGTCCACAGTAAATCCCTCAAATTTTTGGTACCAAGAAGGTGTTTTGTCCGATAAATTACTTAACCTCTTCATGCCAGTCATCTTCGTGTTGTTGTTAGAATC
Source organism: Picea mariana (assembly GCA_032191745.1). Lineage (NCBI taxonomy): Eukaryota > Viridiplantae > Streptophyta > Pinopsida > Pinales > Pinaceae > Picea > Picea mariana. Next base: position 51,949 of record JASDQU010738312.1, read on the forward strand.
CTTTCACATATATTTATCTTAAAGATGTATCATGGATAATATGTGTGGTCTTTGACTCAATGCATCAACCACTCCGTTCGTTGTTCCCTATATGTAGGTAATCTTGAAATCGTACTCGCTAAGAATTTATGACCAATGCCTTTCATCGCACGTTCAAGTCGCCTTGCATAAACATGTATTGTAAACCACAATGGTTTGTTTTTAGTTCGAATTTTCCATCCAATTAGTTAGTGTCTCAACACTCTTACAGAATACACAATGACTAAACTCGAAATCATGCGTCGCATAGCTCTCCTCATGCCTTGTTATCTTCCTTCAGGTGTAAGTGATCACTCAACTCCCTTTCATCAAAACTCCTCCTAAGCCTTCCTTGGATGCATTAGTGCACACCGAGAAATCCTCATCCATTTCAGGGACCTTTAGTATCGACGTTGTCATAAAAAACTCCTTGGTCCTTCGAAATTCTTCCATGCTTTCTTGGTCCCCAAAAACTTCTTGTTCTTCTTCTACAATTTTGTAATCAGATTATTATCTTTGAAAATCCCTTGAGGAACCATTGATAATATCCATCTAAACCAACAAAATCACTTACTTTTGGTAAGTTCATCAGCATAGGTCATTACCTAATAGCCATTACGCTTGCTAGATCCACAACAATACATTCATTAGAGATAACATGCCCCAATTGATGAATCCTTGATTGATGAAAGAGCATTCAATAGTTCTCATGATTTGTTCCCTCATAAAAACTGTGGCACCAAGACCAAAGTTTGTCAAGTTCTTCCATCATCCGAGAATATGTCAATATGTTGTCAAGGAATCCTTTATAGAAGTAAAGCAGAGTATCCACAACCCACCCTTCTTTAGTATGAAAATAACAAGTGCAACCCACGGTGAGACACTTGGACGTATAAGTCCTAGGTCCAGCAACTCCTTTAGTTTCATGTTAAACACCTATAACTCAAGGGTCGACATATGATAATGCATTCTTTCCATTGGCTATGTTCCAAGTTCTGAGTCTATTTTAAAATCCAAATATTGTGCGGGCAAAAATATGGGTAATTTGCTTGAGACACATCTTCAATACTCATGCCACGAGAAGGTCCTTCAAATCCTTTCATCATGCCCTTGTCATTCAGTGCTTATATTTCATCTAGATTTATTCCCTGTGTATGCTCTTTTATAGCTGTAGGGAATAACTGAACCTCAGGGATACTCCTTGTTTTCTTCCTACAATCATGCTTCTCCTTCCCTCATCGTCAGTCCAACTCAACTGCTTTGTCTCACTGTTGAGTATCACATCATGTGATTCCACGTAGTCCCTACTAAACACGTCATAATTAGATATTAATATCATGATGTAGGTAATACTTAATTATATTTTTCCCCAGGTTAAGAGACATTTCATACCCCTTCCTCCAACCATTTGGTTGGCACCCGAACTGATTTCGATGAATCTAAACTTGTCAAGTCGAAAGCCTTTACCTAAATCCTTTTAGCGTGGTACTAGAAATAGATCTCCCTATAGTACTGGGTTCTAACAAATACAAAAAGTTTGGTTGGTGATAGTACCCGACGCCTTGAGCATAGTGGACTGGTGCTCAACCTGGCAATTATTCACTACAGCAAGAATCCAATGGGCCTTGACCTAATCTCCAAATGTGGTGGTGCATGTTGATCCGATGACTTTGGTCCTCTCAACTAGATAGTCCTACTAGTAACATGGCTCTCCACATGTCCAACAGCCATCTCCAATCTGGTACTCCTGGATCGGAAGTAGAAGTTTCTAGACTAGAATCCTAAGATCTTGGCCTATTTTGTTGATACGCCTAACTGCATTTGTTGGTGGTGGTCCCCTATAGGGGTCTTCTATTGAGGAACCCATAGTCATGGTTTCATGAACAAGGGTTCTATAGATGTATCTTGATACCAATATGTCTTGTTTGGTTGGCATCAGATGCTTTTGTGCACATAGTTGTAAGTCCAAATGGTCATGCAGGACCCCGTGCCCTGAATCCTGCTGTCATTTCTTCCTTATTTAAGAGTTGTAATAGAATTCATCATGTAACATACAAGGCATTTATATCCCCACCTTTGCAAGATAGCTGGAGTTAATGCCGACACGAACTTGCTCACCTCTAGCTTCTTCGTGTTCAAATGTGGGGCATAGTGGAGTAGCTCCATAGATCAGGTATCATAATCCAACACCATACAACCATCCTTTTGTAAGGCACTCAATGCATCGAGTTGGTGCTCAATGTGTTCCTCTGACATTTACTTCTCCCGGAACCGTCCCACGAACCATTCTCATAACATGGCTTCGATGACCATGTTTTAGCTGAGGTAGGGGCATCTTCCACCAGAGAAGAGCACTCCCATTTAGTTAAATACTGACACATGGACCTTCATGCTGGAGGCCATAACTGTGAGGCATGAAGTACATCACCCTGTTCTCAGCCATGCCTTGATGGCTGATTCATTTGTGCCACTCGTGAATGTGGGAACTTAACCTTATATAGTTCTCCGTGGAAGCGACCAGTACTGGCCTAGGTGCACCGGGTACCCTCAGGGGTACAAGTGCTCTAGCCTTATCTCAGTACAGATGGTTAATCAAGGCCTCTGACATTTCCCTTGAAGGACCTTTTCAAACCATCGAAATCCCTTACAACAATCTACTCCTGTTTAAAGACTTGTTCTTCTCCTTGGGGGTTAGACCCCTCAGTCACGGTTGCAATTGAATGCCTATGCCTCTACCCCTAGCACCATGTCTTCTACCTCCATAATGTCCCCTAACCATGATTACTGCATGGGAAGTTTAAAGTTTTAGTTAGAGCTATGTTATTACTCAAGGATTTACTGTAGTGGAAAGCATGGTGATCCACAGTCGCGGGGTTCAACCCATTGTGCTACTACATGTAACGAGTCTGTCATTATGACAAAACGCAACTCTCAATAGGTCAATTTTTTTTTCTTTTAGTGTTGCGTCAGGAATTAAAACATCATAATAAGAGCGACATCATTGACATATTTGGTCTTTAGTGGACATTAATATAAATTTACGTAGGAAAGTGGAGATGCAGTCTGTGTCCTCCTTATTATTGAAGAGGAAAGTGTAAACTCTTGTTACATAGACATAAAACTTGAGTTTCCTTATCGTAGGAGGGATCCATAGATTTTGAATTCAAGCATCTATAGTTTTTGGACAGGACCATGATGCTGTGAAATTCCTGATCAGTGTCATTTCATTGAAACAACAACATCTTATCTTGCAGATCTCCCATGGATATTTTTGGCCTGTGAGCCCTGTGTATGATCTTAACAATCCAATGAGATCCTATTGCATTATATTGCTTGACCTTTCTCATGATTTATTTTGCTAATGACTCGAACGTTGTTATCGCATCTCATGAAGACCAAGGCTCCAAGAGTTGTAACTAGTGATAGGGGAACCATCACCCCCAAGAGTGGACATGCATTGGAATCAGAGAAACAATAAGAAATCCTCAGCGTAGTGAAATTCATAGACACTATTACATTTATAATAGATTAATATATGTTGGTATAGAAGTTAACATTGGTTTTAATACTTAATGACTTTTACATTAGTTGGGAAGAAAATTGTAGACTGAAAACACTAGGCATGGTTAGAAAATATATCTAATGCATTGTAAATGACACTTAATAAATCATCTTTCCTCACTCCTCCTTACATTGGAGTCTTTAGAAGCTAATCTATGATGCTCGAAAAATATTTCTTCTTCGAATTTCCATGTTAGTTTAGACAAGTCTTTGGAATGGTAAAACAAACTTTCTTCAACTCCTTTTAAAAAATATAAGTTATGTTCAAGATCAACAATGCACATTTTCTATTTTCATATACTTTGCACCAGATTCCTCAGAATAAGTTTTCACAAAACTCATGCTTTGTGTCTTTTAATCCACACTGGCCCCATTTGTTCTAACTGTAGATTAAGACCTCAAGCCTAGCCAATTTGTTAACATTTAGATCTGAGGCTTATTCTCTACTCATACAATAACATGCACTATATCACTTTGGCTACATGTTTCTAAGAATGTTCTGTTTATTTCCTACAAGAATTTTCGTTTGAGTGATTTCAATACATGAAAGCGGAACTATAATAGGTATAGTAGAAAACCATGAAAAATTTATGGGTAAACATCTCAAATGGTGTCAGATGAAATCTGGAATAAATTTATAGTTGAAGGAAACTAATGTATAGACAAGTTTCTTTGTAATACAAGTGACCAATAATCCCCTCATATATACATTTACAAATAAAATGTTTAAATGAAAATGTCCACCAGTTACTTGCACCTACCGTTTATCTTTTACAGCGAAAGCTATGCTCAGAAAAAATTGCACTTCTTAATTCTTCCTCTTTGGAGCTCAATAGAGATCCAAATGGGATGTATTATTGATAGTTGGGATATAAAAGGAAAACAAAATTGTGTTAATTACCATAATGCCACATAGCTTTCATCAAGCTCCCCAGAATAACAAGAAAAATCATGAACTATTCTTGTCAAACAGAAAAAAATAAAGGTGGTTGTAGGTGTCATTCTACCAAAGTATAAACTAGGTCAAAACATGTTGCATGCTACTATCCTCTAAACTATCTCTACAGTTTAGTAGTCCTCATTGAGTCCCCTTTCCTTGTTCTCGTCAAGATTTGTCTCACTTTTCATTTTCAAGGCCTCAAATATGTTTGCAGACTGTAGGAGTTACTTTCGCACTCCCACTATGTACTTACCCTAGATATACTTTTTGAGTCCCATTGACATACTTACTATGGTCATTCATTGCACATTAATAAAATTATTTTATCTTATCTAACTATTTTTGGTCTAAAAAATTCTTTCTGAGAAAAACATCTTAAACATCTTCATTGAACTAACATATTGTCACTCTGAATATTAATAAATATTAAATGTTAAATAACACCTTACTTAAATCTCCTCCACATGTAAACTGGATCATTTTAGACCTGTGTCCCATTAATATATCTTCAAATCATGGCCCCGAATGCATAATCCATCAAACATCCATATAAAAGTTTAACTACATAATTTATTGTAATATGCAATTTACTGCATCTTTTAGGAAGAACTCGGGTTATAGGAAATTGTCAAACATGAACAAGGGAACAAACCATGGTTTCACCTACCCAAGGAATGAACATTAAAAAAAGGGTACATCCATGCCGTACTTTAATATAACATAAAACTTCAAAGCTAGGACTCTACTATAGTTAAACTGAGCAAGAAAGAGCAAGAAACAACTCCTTTCTTTCCTACAAAATTTGAGTTTAGCCTTATAACAATTCTCATCCCTTGCAAGGAATTTGAACACCCATTTTCCAAGATATGCTTAAATCAAATATATGTGACAAGAAACTGTTTAATCAGATGTAAAAACTAATGACATCATTAAATTGAAATAAACAATTAAGTTGAAAAATGGAGCAGATAAAATAAGTAGGCTTAAATCATAATATGATCTGAATATTTCTCCGTCAATGGGACTTGAGAATAGTAAGTATATACCCAATCGTAATAACATATTGATATCATGTGTATATGATATATCAATTAATGCCAACAAATCATAACAAAAAAATAGTGCAGGCATGTAAAGAAGAAGAAATATAACACTACAGGGTATGGCAGAGATGACAAACCCTTTTCCGCTCTGTGAGGATTTTTTCACTTTCTTTTATTTGTTGTTGTTGTTCAACCATCTTACACTTATTTTTTTTTCCTCTTATGAAATCCAGTAACAAACTCCCGTAACTAAAGGTGAAGAATACAAAGCGGTTGTCCCGCACTTGTGCTCCATCCAGCTCCTGCTTGCTAACCCCTAAGACCTCACCAGTACCTCCCAGACAATGCTATGGGTAATCTTCTTTCCCATGAGCCCCCCAAGCCACAAAGGGGCCAAGCACACAACCAAGGAATAAGATAGCGCCCAGCTCGCCTCGCAAGGTCGCGCTACCACTACTATCTGAGCTGGGAATCCCAACTCCCATAAGAAAAAAAACTCAAGAAAAATATGACATCGTAACCTTACACATACCAACCATCCTCATTCCTCTCCTCTGCCATCTCTTTTATAGATTTCTTCTTATTAACCTTTCCATTTTCAGATTAAATTATTTTTATTAAAAATTTATTAGAAAATATTGTCTCGTGTACACTTGTCACCCAATTTGTTAGTTGCATCAGAAATTTATTTAGTTAATTAAATTAAATTGTCAATTTCCCTCACCCACCTAAAAGCGTTCCTAAAACCGCTCCTCGATGTCACTTTATTCCCTCACATTCCCTTAGTGACTGACACCTTTCTTAAATCTTAGTTGAGCTCATTCTAGGAAGTTCTCTATATACTAGATTCCTTCTATGTTCCACATCCCTTTTGCAACTAATTTCCCCTTTTTTTCTAAGTTTGAAATTAGCAAGTTTTTCAAAAAAACAACAATTGATATTTTAAATAATTTAATCCTCCATTTAATTCTAAATTTGATTTCCCCTCCTTTTAATTCTAATTTGATTTTTCCCCTTTTCATTAATTTCTTAATTAAATTTTTGTCCTCATATCCTACTTAGACCTAGGCTTAGGAAATTTTTAAGGGAAAAGTCATAATTAATATACTTTACTAATGTATAATTATTTTAAGGCTAACCATGTGAAGGTAAGATATTATTTTCTAGGTATCTAGGTTCATTGACTCACCTGTGTTTAAAAACCATGACGTGCCTCTCAAGACACACTACGTGCTCCAAAGGTGCCACTCACCTTCATTACAGTTTCATTTATGCGATGTACCCTTCAAGACACACTATGTGCTCCAAGGGTGCCACTCTCATTTTGACTGATTTTGGTAGACATCTACCCTTGGAGTCAATACTCTGTGAGGCGACCTTGTGGGACACTAAGGGCCTATAAGGAATAAGGACCATGCCTTATTGCAAGCCACTTATAATATTTGTGAATGACTATCTTAGTGTGCCCTCACGACATCGTGGATATCTTGAACTAGGTAATCGTTAACCTACAGTTCGAGCCATAGTGGGAGTGCTAGTAGGTTGTGGCAGGGTTGTTTCCACACCTCTCCCTCAATATCTTTAGTTGTTGTGCATGACCCCCTTAGTCCAAATGTGAGTCTGATTAGCAAGCAATCATTAGCCTGCATCCATCAACGATCAATCAAACATGTCAGCGATCCATAAAAAGCATCCTAATATACCGGTCATATGTCACATATTCCATAACCAAAATACTCAAACCACGAACAGTCCACTCCCTGACTCGATCTGCAGTCCAAGTAGGTCCATCGATACCATCAAAATCCTCAAGTTGTCCAGAGTCCTCCGCACACATGAGAAACCAATCAATAACACCTGTCGACACATATATAATCAAATAACGTATCATCATAATCCATAAGAGAAACAATCAATCATATAAGGAACCAGATCACTTGCATGGAAGTGTCCTCAAGAATAAGTCGAATCAGGTGAGCGCAAGAACAAGATGTTACACATTTCAATTCCAAGGTTGAGATACTTGGTCAAAACACTGAGGATGGTGTTAGTTCAATGGGGGAAAGATGTAACATTGCTCCAACTACAATATTTGAATAGTTTTAAATAATTGTACTTATTGAATTTCTATGATATGGTCAACTATAAGATAAACACTTTGAGAAACATTTGATGATGACGAAGATTTTTGCAAATATCAATTAAATTTTTGTTTTAAAATGTTTTTTTAACTTGAGACAAATTGATGAGAAAACCCAACTATAACAAGAGAAATTATTTATTCCATGGGAAAAGTGAAAAAATGATTAAAACAACCAAGGTAAAATTTAATGTTGTCCAAGAGGACAAGTGTAAACCTACTCCCAAGAGTTTGAGAGTTTAGGGAACAATATAACAAGAAGTTATGCCAAGACTCTCAAAAGTTAGGGATGAAACTAACTTGAAAAATAAAAAAAATACCTAGGCTTTTTATTCTCTTCTTGGGGGTGAAAAGACTACAATAAACACAAGTATGGTGTAGGAAGGATGTTGCTGAGGCGCAGAGTTTGAAAATTGACAATTACCAAGAAAAGGAGTTTCTTATGGAATAAATAATTTGGCTTAGAAAAAAATATGTGGTTTCCCTAAACTATGGTTGGGAGGAGCTGGAATCTCTCCAAATTTTGTTCCTAGCACACTTTTGGTTCAGATATGATCTTTTTCTAAATTTATTTTGTACCTCTTTTAATAAAAATTTTGTAGTAGTGATTAAATTTACTGTAGAAATTTTAGGGATAATATTTTATTATCTTTTGCATTATATAAAAAATAATTTTTAAAGTTGTTAATTATAGTAATGCCAAATGGAAAGGAAAGTAAAGAAGAAAAGGATAATAAGTATTTTATTTGATCAAAATCAGAGCAAGACTAAAGACATTATTTATTTATTATAGTGTGATACTAGTAAACATGTATTAATAGATAAGAAGTTTATAATGCAGGAAAGAAAAATAATGTAAATACAATCTACATGAAAATCAATGATAAACTCTGCTTGTAATAGTCATAGAATTTTTTTCTGTACTTACAAAGAAAAGAAAAAAAATGTGGAAATATAAACGAATGGTTTAATGTTTTAACAATGCTAACAGAGTCGAACTCCATTCATATAGTGAGACTGTTGTTGGAATAAATCAAATAAAGGTAAATTTATTCTCAATATAAAACTAGAAGGAGAGCCAATCCTGGAACTTAGTTAGGTAAATAATAAACACTAATAAACTCTAATCTCATGCACAAATGAGGGACACTACAACATTAACACTAGGAGTAGTATCTTGGTATGAGTTTACCCTATGCAATGCACTGCAATTTACACAAATTCATTATAGGAAAAAATATGTCAATACCTTTATCGATACATTTCGTAACCCCTTGAGTTTCTCCCATGATTTAGGGAGAAATGTTTCTCCCTAGATGGATTCCATGAGCCAGGATTGGCATGCGTATGACTTCGAGCTAGAATCCTATAATCCAAACAGAAGGAAATTCGTTATACTGTGAAATAATAGGGCCAAAGATTTTCAGAAATTATGTAAACAAAAAAAAAGAAGAAAAACCTCGTGGACAAAAAAAAAGAAGTAAAAATAAATTTTGTACCTCGTGGACAAGTAGAAAAAAAAAACCTTGATAAGGTTCGACCAATATTGGCATGATCCTGTAACACATTGCAAAAAAAAAAAAATGGTTAATAAAACAAATCGTAAGCTATGGGATAAATCCACGATGGAATCAGAAATTCAAAAGGTTTATGGAGATATTTACCTTGTCAAAAGTCATAGCAGCAAATTATGGCATTACCATCAAGAACATGGTCGATAGTCATAGCGTATGGAAAACAGACCTCAAACAAAGGAACATTTTCCCTCTGTCATTCACCAAGTAAAGGGTCGATTCCCTTGATGGGATTAACAAGCAAGTTACCTGCAAACATCGTGATAGTAACAAAAACAAGAGATAAGTTGGGGAAGTAAATGGAGCTGACGCTCTAGATAAAATATACGAGAGCAAAACAACACGGTGAGGCTACACTCACTTCTTATTATTCAATGGAGGTGGATTACATCTTTATATAGGAAAAGACTCTCCCGAGTCGGTTACATGAAAACCAAAGACGATTGGACTCTTAACTAAGAACTGACTCTTAACACGCCTACAACTGACTCTCACAACTCATGCTTATAACTGGCGCTTACAACTAGCGCTTTCTCCATTATTTCCAAGTCTCCCCCTTAATGGAGAATGGATTGACTTCTACACCTAACATCTCCCTAAACAATTCAAACTTAATATTTCCAAGAGGCTTAGTGAAAATATCAACAACATTTTCACTAGTATTACAATACACAAGAGTTATTTCATTTGACTGCAACTTTTCTCGAACAAAATGATATTGAGCTTCAACATGCTTTGTCCTTGCATGAAAAATCGGATTCTTCACAATACTTATTGAACTTTGATTGTCACATCTGATCATCGCAGGTTCCTTTCGTTCTTCTCCAACATCTTGAAGAAGTCTTCTTAACCAAACAACTTCACAAGTTGCTGCACACAAGGCTTTATATTTTTCTTTGGTAGAGGAGAAAGATACAATAGGCTGCATTTTATTGCTCCATGAAACAACCCCGGATCCGATGATGAACACATATCCAGTGGTTGATCTTCGATCATCCAGATTGCCAGCCCAATCAGAATCTGAATAACCTATTAACTCAACATTAGATGAATCAGTATACTTAATACCATAATCAAGTGTACCTTTTAGATACCTGAGTACTGCCTTTGTTGCATTCCAATGGATTTCATGAGGTTTCACCATGAACTGACTTAACACACTCATAGAATATGAAATATCAGGTCTGGTTGTGGTGAGATAATTCAGACTACCCACCATCTATCAATACACAGTGCCATTCACCTCCTTCGAACCATCATCACAAGACAGTTTCACATTTTGTTGCATGGGAACAGTAGAAGACTTACACTGATCCATCTTAAATCTCTTAAGTATTTCTCTGA